>JAGVVM010007377.1:0-24681 GCA_019149425.1 Psidium friedrichsthalianum
TTCCTCCCCCTTCTCCTCTCTCCCCCCCCCCCCCTCCTCTCTCTCCCTCATCTCCTCCTTTCCCCTTTTCCTCCCCTTCCCCCCCCCTCCTTTCTCCCCCCCCCCCCCCCCCTCCTCCTCCTTCCTTTCTTCCTTTCCCTCCCCTTCTTCCTCCTCTTTCCCTCCCCTCTTCTCCCCTCTTCCCTCTCTCTCTGCTCCCCCTTCTCTCTCTCCTCTCTCCCCCTCCATATCCTTTCCCCCAATCGCCCCCCCCCCCCCCCCCCCCCCCCCCCTCACCTTCTCTCCGGTCTGAGCCATCTTGCCGGTCCCTTAAACTTTGCGTTTGAAAGTCTGTCCCGATTTCCCATTGCAAATGATGCTTGGATGGCAAACCCAGAAGCATGAATGTAGGTTAAAACCTTACAGAATTTTCTTAATTTTTTTTGGGGGGGGGGGGGGGGGGGGGGGTTGTTCATTATCAAGCTTTTGCCAACGGAATGGGAGTCAATTATGAGTGTACAAAAATATCGTCAGGCAAAATGTTTCAATCAGTCTTAACAATTCAATTTGACCAATTTAATCCCCAATATTTTGACAATTTGCCAAGTAAGTCTTTCCAACCACATTTTGGCTGCAACAAAATCACTGACGTGAATGTACACTGTCCTATGTTGGTAGCTGGCGTGACGTTGACAATTGCCGTAATTTTTTAAAACAGTGATTTCTCTATTCCACTTTTTTGTCCATTGTGCCAAGAAGGAGTCCTCGACCGACTCTAGCCAATAGCCTAGGGAGAAAAACAATAGCAAAGAACATTACAAAAAAAAATTGCAAAAAAGGCCAATTAATGCCAGTGACGAATTCAGGCATCTACAGTAGCGATTTCCGAATCAAAATGACCGAAATGAACTCAATTAACAATTGTCAAATGTTGAGGACTATATTTCCATATTAGATCGATTTAGGGTACTAAATTGAAATTGTTTAGGATTTTTGGATAATTGTCCCTCATGTTATCATTCGCAATAAACATATATTGTCAATTATACTTATATCGATACTTTCACAATTTGTGGAATGCCTTTTGCCTTTTGTTATTTCATGCTATTTCATTACCATTACTTGCTCGCTGCTTGATACAGGAGTCCCGAGTGCCTCTCGCTCTGACCTTGAACCCATGTACTTAGTAACCTTAGAATAAGGGAAATTTTGGAGTCATTCATGACAACCTCGAACACTCTTTCTAGGGTTTTTCTTTGTGCATGCGCAAACCTCTAGATTGGAAGGAAAACGTCGAATGAACCAGATTCATAAGCATAAATGATTAGGTCGAAGCAACGAACACGCAAAGAAAGGTCGTGATAAGCCCTCTAATAAGCGATTCCCGATTGCACAAGGCCAAGTTGTATTAGCGATGCGGCTTTAACGGTCCATAAGGGATTGTTTGGTTATAGAGAACTAGAATAGTTTGCATATGGACCAAAGAAAATTCCAATTCGCCCTAGAATTATATTTTACTTGCATTAGCAACAGGTAGAATTGTTAGGTTATACTATCATTTGAAAAGCCCTCTATCGTCCAAAGCAAATTTACAATTCCTTTGACGGTTTATGTTGAATACTAAATCCCGTGCTCTAAACATCAAATATGCGAAAACATGCTCACCGAAAAACTTGAATCACTAGTCAAACAATACATCACACAAGAAACGTATCATATTGGCCACAAATTAGATGTCACCCTTGCTCTCGAGAATCCTCGAATTAGTCACATGTCGAAGAATTGAAAAGAGAGAGTCTGTGTTCTAGTGATAATTGAAAAGGACAGAATGAAATGGGGGAGAGCGAAAAAAAAATGTCGTACAAAAACAACATGATAAAGTCACATCTCTTTGAAAAGCATTGATAACAATGAACATGAGGTGTGGTTCCCTACATGCACGAACACAGTAAACCCATACAGTCGCAACATCTTCCACTCACACTTGAAGGATAACAATACCCGCTTGCTCACGAAAGGCTAATAGCTCTCACTCGCCCGTGAAAGACTAAATATGACTCTCTTTCTTTGCAAACGTTCATGCTAACAAATAATCCGTGCGACCAGCATACTTTGAGAGCTCGTTATCATATATCTGTTTGGAATATACGACAGCTCAAAATTGGACATAATCAAGAATAGATTTTCCTATGTTGTACTCTAGACCAATCAGTCACATACATATCCATCTCGATCTCTTTTAAGTATGATACATATATTTACAGTTATGAAACACAAAAAAATAATCATAACTGATGGTCTGTGAATACAAATCTATAATGTGGCTCAAAAACCTAAATCGATCTTCCTCTTCTTTAGACCTCTCAATCTTAGTTTAGCTCGCTTTTTTAAGAATGTCCCATTAGGCCAATCAATCTCATGACCATAGATAACATTCTAAACACTGAATAAAAATCTTACGAATAATTAAGAGTGGTGAGGGCACCAAATGAGGAATTTTTATTCTCGAGACTCTTACACGGCTTAAAAAGTTGAGATCTAAACTTTTGCCTGCTCTCGTTGATCGACTCATGCGTACGTAATATGAAATATGTATTGCTTAAAGAAAAGACAACGAGTTTCCCTAAAAATAGGCCATGGGAAATTCAATATTGTACTCTATAATTTATATGGATGCTTGATAGGTAGAGAGTGATTTAGTACAAAACGGAAATGAATCTGCTGCATAAAATCAATACCAAATACCAACGAAATATATTTGTTCCAGCATGATATTCCTTTTGTTTTTATAAGCTTTGCGATCATATAACTCTAGAAATAGAATATATAAAAATACAGCTGAAGTGCAAGGATAGGAGGGAGAGTTTCCGTAAACATAAATTTCAGCAAACCTTAAAAATATAAATTTCGTGGGGGAAGTACACTAGTGCTTTCAGAGCTAACATCATCCTGATGAACTCTTCGTAGTTGAGTTGGCCATCGCCGTCCAAATCCGCCTGTCTCATCATCTCTTCCAGTTCATCCTCCGTCAACTTTTCTCCCAGGTGGATCATCACCGCCCGCGGCTCCAACTGTAATTACCCACAATTAAGAGGAGTTTTAAGTCTAATTCTAAACACTTAAGTAAAGTAAAGCCAGAATAATATATTTCAACTAAACTGAAACCGAAAGAGAGATCATCATGAGGTAAGTTCTCTAAGCATCGCATATTCACACTTGCAATAGAGTGAATTTTCTCCCCTTCTTCTTCTTCTTCCCGTTCACCGATTAAGCATCGGAAGGGCCTTCCTGAGGAACTTCTTGGGAAAGCTTTCCCTGCAAGTTCGTGAAGTTTCTTCGAGAGAAGCGAGACGTATTATTTGTTAACACTGATTTTGACACCAATTCTATTTTCATAAATTTTTGAAAATTATAAAAAGTCATAAAATGAAAAATCAACTTTGGGGACCTCAGCCTAGCCTAGGGAAACCAATTTGAGCCCAAAAATAATTTTCATATTTTTAGCTATTTTTATACATTTTATTTTCAAAAATTCATAAAAAATAAATAAAAAAAAATGAGAAAATCGAAAAATAAACTTTGGGGACCTTGGTTTGCCACCTCGGAAACAATTTTGAGTAAAAAATAATTTTCCATATTATTTCATATTTTTCTGCATTTATATATTCAAAAAATTATAAAACAAATCAATAAAAAATTGAGAAATTGCAAAATCAACTTTGGAAGCCTTAGCCAAGCTATATTAGGGGAAACAATTTTGAGCAAAAAAAAGAGAATTTTCCTTATTTTTTGCATTTTTAATATTTTTCCAGAAATTAGAAAAATACTAAAAAAAATTAATAAAAAATAGTATTTGAGGCCTAGAAAATTACCAAAAAATATTAAATATTTTTAATTTAATTTTCCATTCATTTTTGCTGAATAAAGTTTGAAAAATAAAGTCTGGAAATTTAGGGTTTCTTTATTAAATACATTTTCTGATTATTTTAATAATAATCCTAGAAATTTCATTTTAGCTTTTTAATTTTCCATTTTTAAAATTTTTAGAGTCGTGTCATCCTCCTCTATATTAAAAATTAAAATCCAGTCCAAAAACCCTCAGAATTGTCCAATTTCGCTAAAAAGGACCAAATGCAATTTCTAGATTTTTCAAATTAGTCTCTAAATCACTAAAAATGCAATTAAAAATTTTATAGGGACTGAATTGAAAATAAGGCGACTTCACCCCCTAGATTTACACCTTCTGAAATCCAAGGGTGGCACAATTTTTGCCAAAAAAGGACCCTAAGGCTTATGATTTTGCAAAATAGTCCTCAAGTCAAATGTGAAAATAAAGCTTTTATGCAATTCTAAAAAAATCGTGCGGAAATAGTCCTCCAATTTTAATGAAATCTTCTTATCGCCGTCATAGAAAACATTTGTTGTTGTTCTAATAGATTTCAAGTCATCGAAGAATTCAATTTTTGGATTATTCACGCAAAACTTGCTCTCTGTAGGGTAATTTGGAGAAAAAAAATGCGGGGTAATCGGGTCCGACCAGATCCGACCCGACCCGACTATCATCGTCTTCCTCGGGCAAACCCTGGCGCACCTGTGATTTGAAAAAAAGAGAAATCTGAGGGAGATTTGCCAAGATTCTTGGCACGAATCAAAAGGAAATTTGCATTCGGTTAATGGGGTTTTTTTCTAGAGAGAGATTTTAGGGCGATTATGGTACGCAAATGGGATAAAAGAGAAAAGGGGGGGCTCTGTTTCGGGGATTGCGGGGGCCATTGAAGGAAAAAAAACCAGAGACTTCAAACTCAGATTCACGGCAGTCATTTAGGAAGAATCAAGCCTCGAGGCTTGATCGACGAGCACCGGGGAACCACAAGGAGTGCCAGAACCCAGCCGTTTGCCGTCTAATCACGGAGCAGGTAATCGCCATTAACACCCTCAGGACTCAGCTTCTATGGTGAAATTGCAATACTACGTTGTTTCTCCATTTTATTCAGTTTAGACGAGTCCTGAACCTTCCTTGCGCTTCCACACCGTGTTTGTTTTGCATCAATCTTGCCTGAAATCAAGTGTCGACCTCCAAACCCTCTTGGCCTGTGTCGAGCCGTGAGCTCAAGTCAGACATTCTCGAGCTCAAGGATGTCAGGTAAGCTTCCTAAAGCTTCTGTGAGTTTGCTTGATTTTTTTTTTTTTTTACTGTTTAGGCGAAAAATGGCTTGGATAGGATTCGCCGGAGCATCACTCCGGCGACGTCGGGTGTAGGCAGTTTAGGCATTTATTTGGCCTGGAATGGGGTATTTTGACGTCGAATTGATCAGGATGGGTCAGATTTGAAATCGGCAAAAAATTTTATAGTTTTAGGCTCGTTTGGTGTTGCCGGTGAAACTCTGTCGAGGTCGCCGGAAATCGGAGCCGCTCCGGTCGTCTTCAACTGGGTAGGTTTAACTGGTCAAGAATGATGTGGCACCGACGTTGCATGCCGCGTCGGACGCCACGTCAGCCCACTTGCCATGACCGATTTAGGTTTATAAAGAATTTGATCGAACGGACATGAATAGGCCATGTGTCATCATGTGGAATTTCGGGAAATAAAAGTTTAGTCTGAATTTTATAGTCAATTTTTTAATTATAAAAGTATTGGATGGTCGAGATTTAGTCTCTAGTTTAGATTTTGACCGTAGGTTTGTGTATAAGGGATGGAGGGCCAGACTTAAGACACATAGAGGATATCGGCCGTAAGATCAGATTTGAGCTGAAAATAAAAATAGAAATAGAAACCTGAAAATTCAAAAAATAATACCTAAAAACTACGTCGTTTTGGTCTAGATACTTTGAAAGGGCCTCGGGCTGGGCTTAGGTCAGTGGGCCGGGTCTATTCGACCCGGTCCGTATAACAAAAAATAAATAATAAATAATAAATGATCAAAACTTCAGAAAATCAACAAAAAAAATTAAAACAAAATAGAAAATAATAAAATGTCGAAAAACTACGTCGTTTTAATCTAGGATTTCAAGTCTGGTTCGGATAATTTGAACCGAGTCTATCCGACCCGGTCCGAGGAATTAAAAATTGAAATCGAAATAAAAAAAGATAAATTAAAAAAAACAGAGGTAATCCCTTTTAAAAATAAAACGATCCTAGAAAAAATCACAAAATGGTGAAAAATGTGATAATAGAAATAAAATATATGATAAAAACAAATCCGAAAATTTTAGGAAAATCAAGAAAATCTAAAAAATAATAGGAAAAATTAAAAAATATATATAATAAGAAATTCGGAAAAGTATAGCAAAAAAGGTCATAGGAAATTCTGAAAATCTTAGAAAAATCAGAAAAATTCACAAAAGTAAATAAAAATACAAAAAAATAAAATTTAAAATATATATAAGGAAAAATCATAAAAAAAATCATAAAAAAATTCAGAAAAATCAAGAAAAGTCTGGGAATTACAGAAATTTTTTTTTTGAAAATTCATAGAAAACTAAAAAGGGCCATTAAAATCATAGAAATTTTCTTTAAAAAAATTCGAAAAGTTGTTAGAAAATATAGAAAATGTTTGGGAAAATAGGAACAATCTAGAAAATCAAAATAACAAATCCCAGAAAATATAGAAAAAGGTTCTAAAAAATAAGGGAAAATTCTTATAAAGTCTTAGAAAAGTCTAAAAAATTTCAGAAAAATTCTAAAAATTGCAGAAAAATCCTAAAAAATGCAGAAAAATTCAGAAAAAAATTCTCAAAAATTATAAAAATCAAGAAAAAACCATACTCAACTAGTTAGCACCTATTTCACATTTTGACCTCCCGGACCTTTGGAAATTACCATTTTACCCTTCTGGCCGACCTGACCCAAATTTTCCCAAATCATTCCAAGGCTCAGCTGGCATTTCTCTAGGTTGCTAAGAGTCCTCTAGGACGCTACTTGATTTGTTTTGCCTGATGTGATTCTTTTATTGATTGTGCAATTATTCCTTATGATTGTGATTGATAGGTTAGCCTTCCCATCTGCATGAACTCATTAGACTTTAGGACCCACCTTACCCCAGGAACACCTTCACGAATCTCTTAGACTAAGAAATCACTCAATTTAGGTACCGAAAAGCGTCGATAACAATATCGACGTAACTAAGTCCCTGAATCTGATCTCTGGTTCTCGTCGGATCGAACGATCTCTCCCAATCGTTCGATAGGGTTTCCAGTCATACCTTCAATGAATGACTGGTGGCAACTCGATGGCATGCACACTGTTCACATGTCACCCGATCGCACTAATGTCGACTTCGATTTAAAATTTCCTGACGCGATTTGGTATGGGCCTGGAAGGGCTCGAGCTAAGGTCCAGACACCAGATGAGCCCGCCAATCCATTAACTCCATCGGGATTCGAAAATCTCGGGAGGGCGTGACAATATTCAAGTACTTTCGAGAATCAACAACAACACATGTCAAGGACTTTCATCCTTTTCTCCCTTGTTCGGTTAAATCTGGTTCTTTAAGGTTAATATTTGCCTTCATATCAGGCTAATCCCGAAGAAGGTAGATAAATAAAAAGATTTTTGCAGCTTTTAGACAAAAAGCCAGGACTAAGTGGATCCTGTTGGAAATCCTTAATAAGGAAAGAGACGACAGAGAAAGGTCGTTCAAGATCAGCTGACTGATTAGAGAAGAGAAGGAAAACACTGAGCTTCTTATTTAGGTAATTAAGGAAAGAATTCTGCCAGTGGATATGAAGAATTATATGCTGTTAAATGATGTTATGTCACCAAACAAGCCATATTCCTACATCTACGGGCAATACAATGGATGAGAACATTTAATTAGATGAAATTTATGTCGGACTTTACGTGATTAACGAGAAATTTCATGGGTCTGAAAATAATGCACAAATTAATTAAAATGGATTTCCTTGTTAAAATTCGAGATTTGGCAGACGTCTTACGAATATCGTAAAAGCTCGTTTGAGATTTCTCTACCACCTCCCTTCTTCTTCTTCTTCTTCTTCTTTTTTTATGTGGTTTGGTTAGGAGAAATTGCTCCAAGATACAAACATGACAATGAATGTGCAGTTAGGAATAGTTCAAACCTCGTTAGGAGATATGTAGACATCTTTTGATCCTTGTCAATGACCTTGAAAGCTTCCTGTAATTCTGCTCGATTTCAGTCTCCTAATCATAGATATCACCAATGCATACACGTTCATCCAATCAAGTATATGTTAATTTAAGTTACACTAGCTATTTCTTATACATAGCTTAAGTATTATAGTACCTTGATTTTTCTGGCCATAAGATTCAAGAATTCCCCGAATTCTATCGTCCCGTTGCCGTCGATATCAACCTCATTGATCATGCTTTGAATTTCTTCCTCTGTGGGATGTTGGTCGAAGGATTTGATTGCAGTTGCCAATTCCTTACTTGTAATGCAACCTATGTAACGAGCAAACCAATAATCAATCATCTGGGAAGGCAAACAAGCATTAGGTGTTGAAATATTTTGACCAGAATAGCTCAGTCCCACCCAATTTCTATCTTCTCATCATCTGTTTTCTAGAATTAAAATGAATGGCTTTGATCACTGATCTCCATTAAAAAAAATCTCATTCTTTTTGTGTCAATCCTCGGATCATGTGGGTATGTCGTGTGAATAATTAGCAATAGATAGATTCTAGTGTTAGGCTTGTATTGACGCCGAGTCAAAATCAATGTGTAATTTCATCCGAGACTATTTATTATGTTATGAGCCAGATAATGAAATTAAACCTCAAACAATCAATAGATGCTACATTAATTTCAAAGTACATAAATTTGGTATTGTTCAATGAGGAAACCTAAAGTTTATCCCCATAAAATCAGTTTTCTACACTGAAAAATTGAATCGAGCATAGTTTCAGACAGTTGCATGCTGAGATCACTAAAGGCAGAAGCAGTTGTTGCCTTCTCATGTAATGAACACACGATCATCATGTTAGTACCAAGGCTCCACAGCCATGGAAAAAGGGCAAAACCGTGCTCCCATAGCGTCGGTCGATCTTTAACGGCGCGACATACAATTTTATACCCGGAAACTAACACTCAGAACCGTGTGTTGCATCCCATGAAGAACTAGACCATGTATAATGTATATTGAAAGAACGATACGAGTATAAAAAGCGAAAACGAAGAGTTACCATCTCCATCCATGTCTAGCAAACAAAACGCTTCTTGGAACTCATCAATCTGCTCTTTAGTTAACACCTCCCCTCTCCTTGGTTTCATATTCATCGAGAGAGAGAGAGAGAGAAGCTTAGACGTTGTGAACCCCTGTTAGGTCTCGCACAACAACTTATTCTGAAGTCCGAAGTATTTTTTCTGTGGTCGTTTCTCCCACCGAACGTCACTTCGACGACACGAATTTTCTCGACTTTAAAACAGGTTTGATCATTCATGGGACGACACGAATTTTCTCGACTTAGATGACGTGAGTAATTTATTGGAATAATGGTATAAATGATTCTGATTCCTAAACTTTTAATATGTTCAATATAGTCCCAAGTCCCTGAGCTGTATGAAAATGTTTAATGATTTTCTTTCATTAATTCGAATTCAGGAACAATATTGGACATTTTACATATAATCCAAAGATTAAATTGAACATGTATTAAAAATTCAGGGATCACGACGTTGCACTTGGACTAAAGTTCAATGACCGCAATGAACCAATTGAAAATTCATGGATCTCAATGCATATTAGGCCATAGTTCAAGAACCGTTTGTGTCATTATCCCTAATTTATTAGACCAAAGCATTTAAAGTTCATTGCAGATATGGTCAATAACTGAAATTCATGAACCACATTGTATATCAGGCCATAATTCAAGAACTGTTTGTGTCATTATTCCTAATTTATTAAACCAAAGCATCTAAAGTTCATCACAAATGTGATCAATATCCGCCAACAATTCTTACCTTACCAATATATATATATATATATATAGTATATATTATATATATTATATCCCGCCAACAATTTTCATATGTATGATGCAAGTCTTTCCGATTTAAAACAATAGTTGAGATTGGAAGATGTGAATGTTGAAAGCTAACTATAATGGTAACGATAATGCTTAGAGCCTGTATGGCATTCATTCTGATTCGAAAAAGTGATTCTGATTAAAATGACTTTTTCTGATTCTGTTTCCTAGATAAGTCTTAGAAATCAGAACGCATTTGGTAACTGCCCAAAATTTTTGTTCCTAAAACAGAAACGCGTCTGATAACTGCACAAAATTTTGTTCATGAGAATAATTTATGTTCCTAATTCTTATCATTTAAGTCAAATAATTACGTAGTTACTTTGTGAAATTTCATCCTATATTTCGAATTAATTGAAGATTAATTCATATGGATTCTCTTGTAAACATATTGCATATTGCATATAACAATTTTTTCATGCTATTCCATGCATCTAATTAACGTGTCCATAACGAGCCATTTTAAGCTTAAAAATGAAAGACCATGTTAGATTAGTGTGTGATTTCAGATTAGCTCAAGTCCTCCCAAGCTTATATCTAATGACAAAAAGGGAATATCGGATTTGAACTTTGTGCAATCGGTGGCATGTGTATGTGTACACGCAAATGGTGACTCCACCAGTCTCTGAGAAAGTAGACCAAAAACCTTACTGAGCGATCGGGAGAAACCGTTCGATTCTACGCAATCGGAAAAATCTAGGGTCTGAGGACTAGGTTACATTGGTGTTTCCATCGACGCCCTTTCGGCATCGAAATTGAGTATTTTCTATACGTGTTTCATGCAAATTTTTAATTCATTTTTAACCTATGAGGTGAGCCAATGTTAAGTGTTCATGTAGGTTTATTTTTGTCTTTTTTTCAAATTTTGAAAATCTAGACTAAGTTTAAAGTACCTAAACCTAGGCAAAGTACAATCAATGAAATTAAGTGCACAGTCAAGGAATAAATCGCATCGATAAATCGCATCATAAAACCAAATGAAGTCCTAAGGGCTTAGATAAATAGGATTCGAGTTTAATTTCGAAGGCGTTGGATAATTTTTTTAAAAAAAATAAAATTTATGAAATCCAGAGGATCTCGCAATTGGTCCCCCTCGCCAACCCGAAATCAGAAGACGTGTCCCGTTCTTACTCCTTCTCTTTCTTTTCTTTTTCTTTGTTTGGGGGGGGCGGGTTGTTGGGGGAGGGGGGGAGGCCACGTGGGGGGTGTTTGGTGGTTCTTCCGAGGTTCATCGTTTAAGCAGGCGAGTTGGGTTCTCTCTCTCTGCCCCCATTTGTGCTAGTTGGGGAACGTGGGTAACGTTGGAATACAAGCTCAAATCAGGAAGTCTGATCAATTTAATAATGGAGCCCCCAGATTTGACATTCATCGTCGAAAATTTTAAATTTTAGCCTTTTGGCATCGTCCTGGCGAATTTCTTTTCTTCCTTTCATTTAAAAAAAAATCATGTCATATTATTTAGTCGTCCCTCCATTTGCATTAAATAAAATTTATTTAGTCGGGCGGGCCCATGCCCTTTTTGTTAATATAGAGAAGGAGAGAGACGATGTGAGGAAAGAATCGAAAAGGCAACCCTTGCATGAACTTGAGGCATAACTCAGTTTTTTTGGGTTTACTGCAAGAAAACTTTTTGAATGCTAGTTCATAGATGAATGTTAAAACAGGCATGTGGCGTGAGCACTTGATTAATAACCTCATTCGTGAAATCATTTAAACTCAACAGCAGCGTAGCAAGAAGAACCAAAGTATTGGGGTTGATGAAATATGGATGACAATGAACTATTGATTTGATTCCGTGGCCAACCGTAATTTGCGACATCATCTAGGCAGGGTACTTACCATGGATAAAATCTAGAATTAAAAAAAACATTGTCCTGAGCCCTAACCATTGTTATCGCTTGAAATTTATTTACAAGAATAGACTAATCTCTAGAGTTTAACATTATGCTTGGTTCAGGACGCTTCTTCTCCGCGGGAAAAGAACAACTCTTTGCACGAGACTGGAATGAACTTAACAAGCCAACCGATCGGCCAAGACAAAGCTGCAAGTCCGATGCAAGCACCCCATTGTCCCCAGTCCAGCCTCTCAGTGTTGGCAAAACCTCTTCAGAAACTCGACCATAGCCACCTGAAGAATTATCGCCATGCTAAGGATTCCCAAGGACAACTTGTTCTTATGTATCCCTTTGAATACATTTTGTCCTCCAGCTTCCTGGCGTTAAATTCGTTGAAGACCTGGCAGAGGACGAAGCAGTTGAAAAATATGGTGTCCCTCACTTTCGTGCCCACTCCGAAAATGGAACTCCCCTTGAATTGTAGGGTGAGGAGGATGATAACTTGGTACAAGGCCTGAGATGCGAGATTCCTCCACATGACTCTGTTTATAAGCGGCTCGGTTATTCCACAGGCGGCTTTAGCATGAGATCATTTGTGGGTTGCTCTGTCGCCAATGCCAAAGCTCCCAGGGTGACCATAATCAAGTTCACCCAAAGAAGCAGGACTGCCGTCAAGGGGACATTGCCGGAAGAGACCGCAGCAACGAAGTTGATGATGAGCGCGGCCACATTCACCGTGAGCTGAAATTGTATGAACTTTTGAATGTTGTTGTAGACGCACCGCCCCCACCTCAACACAGTCACCACAGAGGCAAAATTGTCATCCAGGATGACGATATCCGAGCTCTCCTTTGCAACCTCAGTGCCTTGGATGCCCATGGAGAGGCCGATATCCGCTTCTTTTAGGGCTGGCGCGTCATTCGTGCCATCCCCAGTGACTGCCACCACATGCCCTTTCTGCTTCAAGCACTGCACCATCAAAAGCTTATCAAATGGGGACGATCTAGCCATTACCTGGATTTTCTCAATTGCAGCCATTCTCTGTCGGGCGAGTAATTGCGAAACTGAATGCCCTCTACTATGGCTTCGTGTTCGAGATCTTTGTCGGGATTGAGTATCCCACATTCCAAGGCTATTGCTCTTGCAGTGTGCACATTGTCTCCTGTGATCATCTTGATGTTCACTCCAGCACTTCTACAAGACGCCACTGCACTTCTCACGCCCGGTCTGCATGGATCCTTTATCCCCACTATCCCTAACAATGTAAGTCCATCTTCCTCGAGTCTCCCATGAACTTGAGCAAGTGGGCCATTGATTGTTTTGTAGGCGAATGCGATGCAGCGCAGGCTTTTGTCAGCCATATTTTTTAAGATTGTCCCGAACTCAGACCTTGCTTCATCATTCATGAGATTCACCGTCCCACTCTGGCTATAATAATTTGAGCACAATGCCAAGATCATCTCAGCAGCTCCCTTCCAGTGTATGTGAACGACCTGCTCTCCTCTCCTCCTCACTGCAACCCCACTTCTCTTTTTCTCGGAATTGAATGCCTCGACTTGGATTATTTCCCAGTCTTGCTTCAGTTCATCCATCGTCATACCCAATTCGAGCACACCCCAAGAAAGTATTGCTTTCTCAGTTGGACTGCCTAAAATTTCAGGAACAGAAACAAAAGGTCGCAGGTGGACAGTACCTGTTGTGTTCAAACCGATTCCTTGTAGCAGGACTTCAAGGATGCTGGCTGCTATTTTTCTGGATGCATCTACACTCACATGTTCTTTCCCCATCCAGAACTCCGTGACCCTCATCTCGTTTAACGTGAGAGTCCCGGTTTTATCCGTGCAGATTGTTGTGGCAGAACCCATGGTTTCACAGGCAGAGAGCTTGCGGACCATGGCATTGTCGCCCATCATCCGCTTCATGGAGTAGGCCAGCGTCAAAGTGACGGCCAAAGGCAAGCCCTCAGGTATAGCCACCACCACAATGGTCACCGCCGCTGCAACTATGCGCACCACTGCATTCATCACGTCCCCAGACTTGGTCTTCCCGCTGGTGAATTCTCTGTGTCCGGCCTCGTCTTGGGTGTGTCCAGTGAAGTAGCGGATCATCAAGACAAGAAGTACCAGTACGGCTACCAACAGGCCAACCTTCCCGATGAAGGAAGTCAACTTGTTTAGACGGGCTTGGAGCGGGGTCTCTTCATCTAAGTCGCGGCTCACGGAACTCATCATCTCGCCCCATGCAGTGTTCATGCCGACAGAAGCAACCATCATGCGACCGTAGCCGTCTATCACTTTGGTGCCGGAGAGCAAGAAAGGATTCTCGCTGTAGATTTCGACGTGATCACTTTCACCAGTCATGCTAGACTCGTCAACCTTCAGGGAATGGCCATCCACAAACAACCCGTCAGCCGGCACCTGGTCGCCAGTCTTCAGAAACACGACATCCCCTACGACAACATCAAATATGGAGATCGGTTGCCTCCTGCCGTCTCTCACAACCTCCACTCTTATGTTGCTGCTCTCTTTTGAAAGTTTCTGGAACTGCCTTCCTTGCTTATAGTTGCTGAGAGCAGAGACGACGACCACTAGAAAGATGGCGATGATTATACTCCCACCATCATACCAACCTTCCTAAGGCCGTGTTGTTTGATGCCGAATACTAAAGAGAGAACAGCGCATGCTATGAGAATGATTATGGTCATGTCTTTGAGTGCATCAAGCACAAAACTAAGAAAGTTCTTTGCTGGCGGCTTATTGTACTTATTCGCACCAAAAACGTCGGTTCGCTGCATGAGGTCGGTTTCGTCTCCGCTCAAGCCATTGTCGAGATTTGTCATGAGAATTGAGCGAGATGTTTAATGCCACCAAGTTGAGCTAGAGATTCTAACCTCTTCTCTCTTACCATGTTACTCAGATCTTCTGGTTAACGTCCCGAAGCGAAGGGCGATCTCCTTCACGTGGGTTATCATTGTTTCCGAGGCCGATGTTGATGGCAACGTAAGAGAGCGACCGCAACAGCAACGGGTCCGTCTTCCTCCCGAGGACCTGTTGTGACAGAGACTCGAGAGCCCTGGTGAAGTATATGACCATGTAAGCCAAGCGCCACCTTCGCCTGTGGACAATCTTCTCCAGGCTATTGCAGCGGTCGAGCACGGCATCGTCCCTGCTTCGCTAGGTTTACGGAGCCTCAAAGACGACATGGATGAACGACAGGAAGAGAAGACGAAAGGGTCTGCTTGGTTAGCAAAAGGAGTCTGGTTCAGAGAATGCACAGGAGTCTTGAGGAGTCAAAACGCTGATTGACTGGGGTTGAACGGAGGGAGAGATTTGGTTTGATGGGTTTTGAAAGGTTTCGTGTTCTCAGTTCCATATATAGTGCATAGGGCTTAAATTCTGCATGAAGTTCATGGGAAATTCCCCGTAGCTTCTTGAATTATATCTTTCCACGTATAAGAATCTTATCTGTAACTACAATTGCCTTAAATTTGATGTGATTATCTTCTTTTTCCTCTTCAGTAATTATAAATTCACCTTCTCGGAAATTACCACTCCTATTGGTACTCGCCAAAGGATTTGGTAAAACCTTGTACCCTTTTGAAAGTTTCTTCAAACGGTGATGACAAATGTAGTAACTTGAAAACATTATCCAGAAAACGTATTTGACCAGTATGTGTCTCCTTCCCAAATAAGTATCGATTACTATAAGTATATTTGATGCGAAATTCAAGTGGTTGGATCTTTCGAACGAATTTCTCGGTGCTTTACTTGCGATGTGTGGGGTTCACACAAGTAACTTGTCAACGAATTTCTCGGTGCTTTCCTCACCATGTGTGGGGTTCACACAAGTCAATCGTTACATGTGAAGTAACTGCTTCTCATTTAATATATTTTCATGATGTTAGGTATAACAAGATTGTACTTGAAGTTGACTCATACCACGAGAAGTGGATATTTGAATAAGTAAGGATGCGTTTGTTTCGCGAAAAACTCATAATTTGGAAAATACTTTCTATAGAATAATCACTTGTATTGGTTGCAAAAATGAATAAATGACAAATGTTTTCATCATTAACAAAGATAATTGGGCATACAAAGTCGTCAATAATGAAGATAATTTTCGTGAACTCATTTTCTAAGCGATATGACTAGTCATTTTTTGGAAACTCGAATTCTTCGTGAAACAAACGCACCCTAAATCATGTTTAATCGTCGCTACGAACCTACCATATTGCTCTTTAGATCAATTTTATACGTTGGTTTTCGTATACTTAGAATTGCTTATAAAAATAATGATTTTTTTTTTTCAGGTGATCCACTCAGAGATTGATGAAAATATAGTGATTTAGTAGCATTTAAGAGTGCACTGAAGACTGAAGAGGACTCAAATGTCCAGGACACCATCTCATCTCTCTCCCGTCACCGTTAACCTCACACGCTTTTTTACTTGGCACATCAGTAATCCGATACCTTTCTCATATACCTTTAATTATCCTTTCCTTGTCCCGTCTCTACATCGAACTTTCCACCGTTAATCGTGAAATATACTTGCCCGGATCATGGCCGGTCCGACCCGTCGCAATCGCAAAACCATTTAATTTTTATGAAATTTGTGGAGAAATACATAGGATCGGTGAATATAATCGACTTAATTCTGAATCTAGACCAGTATTTGCCGTGTATCTTTACGTTTGAAAGTTCGGTCACGAGGATCTCATTTTCCCATGCAAATGATGCTTGGATGGAAAACCCGCAAAGCATGAATGTTGGGTTTGAGAAAGTTTAATGTATATATAAAACAGATTTTCTTCATTTTTTTTGGGGGGATTGATTATCATCTTTTGCCACCGGAGATGTCGAGAGTCAATTATGAGAATACAAAAATTTATCGTCAGGCGGATACTTTCTATTTTTTCATTGGGGAAATTATTAGAAAAATCCTAAGCATAGTACACTTGTTCCAATTCAATCCCACACCTTTTTATTTGGCCAATTAATCCTCAATATTTTGACAATTTACAAATTGAGTCTTCCAGCCAATTTCGGCTAGAAATCGCTGACGTGGATGTCGCTCGTCTATGTGACACAGCTAGCGTTGATGTGGAAAAATTATGTAATTTTTTTTAGATATTGATTTTTCTTTTTCTTTCATTTTTCTCTTCGCCTTTTTTTTTCCCATTGTGCCAACAAGGGTGCCCGCCGACCCTCACCAGCAGCCTAGTGGGGAAAAAAGAGAGAGAGCAAAGAATATAAAAAAAAATTCAAATTTAAAAAATTGCAAAAAAGTCCACTCTAATCCCAGTGACAATCGGCATTTACATAGCGATTTCCGATCAAAATTGACCGAAATGACTCAATTAACAAATTGTCAAATTGTTGAGGATTAAATTTGACAAGCTAGAAGATTTAGGACTAAATTAGATAATTATAATTATCCTCATTATTATCATTTGTAATATATATATATATATGATCAATTCTACTTACATCCGGTACTTTCACAATTTTGTGGAATGCCTTTTACCTTTCGTTATTTCATGCTATTTCGTTACCATTACTTTGCCCTTGCTTTGATCCAGGTGACCCCGTGGCCTTCTCACTCATGGACTATTCTTGAACCACATTGTACGTCAGCGCCATAGAATGAGGAAACTTTTGGAGTCATTCACGACAACCTCGAACACTCTTTCTGCGATTTTTCTTTGTGCATGCGCAACCTTTGGATTCGACCGGAAACTCTCGAATGAATTCGACTCAAAAGCATAAAAGATTAGGTCGAGACGATGAACACGCAAAGAAGGTCGCGATAACTCTCTGACAAGCGATCCCGATTTTGAGTAGCTCGCATTATGGCCATAGAAATTCTGATTCGCTTGGAATTATATTTTCTTACATTCGCTACAGCAGAGTCGTTAGGTTACACTATTATTTGAAAAGCGCTCCGTCCTAAAAGAAAATTTTACTATCTCCTTTGTTGATTTATGAAATTACATCATGTTTCCCGTCATAGCATAATGAATCTAAATCTTCAAATTGACTCTAAAAGGAGGAAAAGAGCTTGAAAAGAGTTTACCGCAGCATAAAAAAGGGAAAGTAGATGAAACTTTTTTCATTACGCGTCATCTCGCTAAATCCGACACGCCTCTCCTCTTGTCGTGGTTCTCTCTCCGACCCCCCCAAAGAATTCCTCGTAAAAACAACATGACGAGGTCCATTCGAGTATGTGTCGCTATATTTGTCACGGAGAACTTGTTTTCTTTTCATCAAATGTGCGGAAATTGAATCGCAAAGTCTTGAACAATTCGTCTATCAAAAGAGTTGAGTCGGTCACCAGCCCCGACTTTGGATGATGAGTCCTCCCATTACATTGGAGGAACGTACACGTCATGTGCTTTGATGCAAGATGCGACACGTCAGCACTCTAGTCTTGTTTTGGATAAGCAGGGAAGTCGTTCATCGTTACGAGGAAGAGACTATATATAACTAAGGGAGGATACAACGTATTGGATAATCTGTATAGTCAAAGTCAACGCAAGGGGGCTTGACTTGACTCAGCTAAATGCGGTAATTTGATTTTCCCTTTCGACAATTTAAGAAACCGAAATTTTGCAGGAAGATTTCCATTTTTATCATATTGAAGTTTATGGGGGAAGATTACCAAAATAGTCCTAAACCGGAAAAATTTTCAAAAAAAGTTCTAAATCCATTGCACTTTTGCCAATTCAGTCATAGACCTTTTAATTTTATCAATTCAGTCATAAACCTTTTGCGTATGTGCCAATTTAGTCCTAAATCTTTTTTTTAATGTCAATTCAGTTCTAAACATTTTGCATTTGTGCCGATTCAGTCCATCCGGCCAACTTTTACCGGTCGGCGCTGAGTGCTGATGTGGATACCGACTGATGCTTACGAGGTAATTTTTAATAATATTACAATATATATTTTAATTTTTTCTATTTTTGTTATTCATCTTCTTCATCTAACCGGTCGTCGGCAAGGCTCGACCTCGCCGTCTACTGGTGCCGCCAGCGAATCTCAACCAGCACAGCTTGCTCGCCTTTGTCCCTGTCCAGGAGTCACTGCCGCTGCTTCTGTTCCAGCATCTCCATCCGTTGAGCACCTCGCTGAGTTTGTCTCCGTTTTGCAGACTCTGTTCCAGCATCTTGGCCATGGCAACGGGCTGCTGCAACCTGCAATAGAGTCCAACGCATCTGCCGCCGGGAGCTCTCGCCCAGCAACGGGGAGCCAGAGCGTCGCCAGATCTACAAAACGGAAAGAGATTCGTCTCCGTTTTGCAGATTCTGTTCCAGCCATGGCAAATCTGCAAAACGGAGATAAATGTAGCGAGGTGCTCAGACGATGGAGATGCTGGAACGGAAGCAGTGCCAGTGATTCCTCCGCATGGACAAAGGTGACTCAAACTGTGCTGGCTGAGATTCACTGGCGGCACCAGTGAATAGCAAGCCTTGACCTCGCCGGCGGAAGGAAGAAGATGAATTAAAGAAAAACAGAAAATATAAAGAAAATATAAAATTGAAAACATATTAAACTATTATTACAATTTGCTTCAGCAGCGCCGGCTAGTGTTCACGTCAGTGCCGACAGGTGAAAGTTGACCGGATGGACTGAATAAGCACAAATGCAAAATGTTAAGAACTGAATTAGCACAAAAAAAGTTTTAAGATTGATTTGACACGAATGCAAAAGGTTTACGATTAAATTAGCAAAAGTATAATAGGTTTAAGAATTTTTTGACAATTTTCTCGTCCTAAACCTATTGCAATTGTGTCAATTCAGTTCTAAACTTTTTTTGGCTAATTCAATCATAAACCTTTTTCAATTATGTCAATTCAGTCCATTTTGTATGCTGACCTCAACACCGACGGCGCCACATCAACGTTTGCCAATCAAATGGAGTGAACTGACACAATTGCATAAAGTTTAGAACTGAATTGACAAAAAAATAAAAATTTAGGTTTGAATTAGTACAATTACAATAGGTTTAGGAATTTTATTTTTTTTTTGCAATTCTCCCTAAGTTTATGTGTAGGAACTTTTAATTTCCAGAAATAGGTGTGCTCATTTTTTTTTCGACCTATCAAATCTTACAGAAAATAGATATATTCAACTTCGATATGCTAGAGTTGCGGGTCTGAAAAATGTATAAAACCAGGATACAAAACTTGTGATTTGTTAGAAGTGCTAATTTAACTTGCACTTTAGCTTTTTCTAGTGCTTCCTAAGCAAAAGTGATGTTTGGTTACACCAAATAATGAATAGTTGAAGTAAACCATCTTATCAAATAGTGATTTGGTATGTCCGAGTGATATTGCGATTCTTTTATTTTCGAAAGCAAACAATCATGCAACCAACACCACGAATTGATCGATTTATCACAAGTACCGCTTAGAACCTTAATTAAATAATTTAATGGGCATGTTTGGTTCAATATTTGAAAGGGTTTTGAGGTTCTAAAGTCCATTCATCAAATGCAAATAACATTTAGTTCATTTTCTACTCAACTCTGAGGAAATACAATTGCATTTCTAAAGGCCTCTAATGCAAAGTAGCTCCGAAGGAACAATGGAAAGTTACATTTTCAAATGCAACTACAATTTTTTTTTATTTTCTTCTTTATTTTATTTTTCTTTTTTCCTTTTTTTTTTAATTTTCTCCTTCTTCCTCCTTCTTCGCCGATGACGAACCTCGGCGCAACGACTACCTAATGATCGACCTTGACACACGAACCTCAACCTCATCGGATCTGGCTTGGCCTTGAGGGAGTGAGGGTCACCTAGCAAGATCTGACAAGCCTCAATCTCGCTCGAGGCCGGTGAGGTCAGAGTGAGGGCCAATCGCTGGCCGCCGTCGTTACTAGTGATCAGCTAGGAAGAAATTAATGAAGGAAGAAGAAAAAAAGAGAAAAAAATTAAAGAAAGTAATTTTAAAATAAAAAATAATAATTAAAAAATCGAATCATTTTCAAAGAGTATTTTTTACCAAACGGCGTTTATGTCAAATTTGCTTTCTAATTTGTCTTTAAAATACATTTCACCAAACACCGTTTGCATTTCAAAAATGACTTGTAGCCCAAAGGTATTTGTATTTTCTTAAAGACATTTCTCCAAAACCAAATCAAACAGGCCCAACATCTCGAAAATGCTTGAAATTGAGCATCGTGTTCGTGTTTTAGGTTAAAACTCAGAAAAAAAGAAGAAGAAAAACCAAGTAGATTTCGATTATGGACAAATAAATCTGCTTCTGATTTTAGGTTTTGTTTTTAAAAAAATGAACACTTCCGATATTTAATCATCCGGAAGTCATTTTCTCCCCCAGTAGAAGTTAATAAAACTTGCGTGTGAGGAAGGAGGTCAAGTCACGTTACGCCTTTCCGCCCAAGAAACAATAATAATTCGTGTTAACGCGCGGTGGTGACTCTAATAGTTGTTTAGACTAAAACAGCAATCGCGTGTGTTTTTCGCTTTCTCCTCATTTGTTGATAAGTTTCCATGGAATTTTTTTTCTTTTTTTTTTTTGGGTCGAAAGTTTCCATGGAAATTTGCTTCTAACATTCGAGTTCCTTTCCCGGAAGAAAATAGCTATTTCGAGATATCTCATACTCTTTTCGTATCGTTAAATTTATATCTTGATTTTGAATTTGACGGAGATAAAAGGCTTTGAAACATATAAGATTTGACCAAGTGACTTTGAGGACTCCTCAGTTTTACAAGGGAAGCCGCGCCGCGAAAAGTAAAGAAAATAGAAGGAAAAAAACGTACGGGACGTTTTCTTCGACAAGCCGCACCGAGACAGCGGCGCTCTGTGAGTTTTACTGCATCCAATCGAGAGTTATTTTATTCGTAAATATTTCGAGTTAGGTTATAATCTAAATGCGAGAAACACGAATACGTTGAACGATTGTAATTCCGATTATCTGATTGCAATGGATTACTCTTGCTAGCTCTCTTCGTAAATATAAATACCGACGTTCGGACCAAATCATGTAATTTCTGGTATCATTTATCATTACTCGTTATTTTTTCAGGGCTTTTCTCATTGACTTAATTTGTGAGATCCTATTATTCCGCATTAATAATAATGCGATACATACATATGATCTCTATTTAATTATAAGGTTAAGCTGATATCAGGCTTCGCGTGTGCGTCAAATTTCACGCGTCGCTCCTAATCTCATTGTACGTAATAGGAGATTTAAAGTATCTCGCGACACTTATATACTGATATATATACTCTTTATATACATGTGATCTTACTTAGTTTATGGTTTCAAGTTTGGGATTGAACATTCAAGGAGGCTACATTATTTCCTCGAAACTTTGACATTGATACAAGGGGACAAGGACGTCTACGAGAAAAAAAAAATTGCAAAATGTTGGAATTTGAATCCACGTCACTTCAAAAGGCTAAAAGTACGTCTCCTAGAAATTAGAACAAATTTATCGAGATGTCCTAAAAATATAAGTCGTGGAACCGTATTATCTCGAAGAAAAGAACTGTCGCAACAAGTGGGCAATTACTAGAAAGTCCTAAATCTATTAAAATTATGTCAATTATGTCCTAAATCTTTTTTTTTGTCAATTCAATTATAAACCTTTTGCGATTGTGTCAATTCATTCCATTTGGTCAACCAATATTGACATGGATAATTTTTAACAATATTTAATATTTTTTCTTTTCCCTCTCTATCTTTCTTTTCCCCTATGGCTGGTGAGGTTTGCTGACCCTTGCTGGCCACAAGGAAAGGGCTTCTTAGCCCTCTGCCGGCCTCACCTAGACTAGGCAAGGCCATCACAACTGCGAGAGAAGGCTGCCTCACCCATGGTCGTGCCTCACAACCCTAACCATCGTGAGGCGAAGCCGCGAGAGAAGGTAGCCATGGCCTGTCCAACCACGAGCAAGGCCACATTCGCTCAGGGTCGACGTAACCGTGGCGAGGCTGTCCTTGGCCAATGGCCGGTGAGCTCCGGTCAAATTGACTAAATGACACAAATGCAGAAAGTTAAGGACTGAATTAGAAAAAGAAATATTTAAGATAGAATTGACATAATTACAATAAGTTTAAAATTATTTTGATAATTTTTCCTGCAAGAAACTGTCATTTAGAAAATGTTTATTTGGTGGGTCACTTTACGATCAAATGTCCTGTCACACATCAAAGATTTTAGGTGAAGAACGCAACGTAAATGACTAACCAATATATTTAAAATTAGTTATTCCTTTTAGAATTGTCTAAAATCAAGTCAATACCGTAGCTCATTAGAACCAAATTTTATGGGCCAAATAGCGTCACGACCGTCAGATCATGGAACGTCATCATGACTTAAAATGGCAAATCGAGTCCAAATTAGAAGTTACAGAAATTTTCTGAACCACAAATGGACAACGCCTGCTCCGTGGCCCATTGGCTTTTGGGCTCAAAATGGGATCGATCGCCTCGCTTAATCCTGCGGAGAATTTTAACATCACAGAGAAGACAAAAAGTCATTATCTCTTGCAAAATTAAAGATGTGCACCAAATTTGCTTCCTCACTAGATTTTGATCACATAAATCCGCTTCTAGTTGTTGATAACTTGACCTACGCTATTATTATTGTGCTAAGTAAAAATAGCCTTATATTTTTAAGTGAGAGGTCCCACTCGTTTTTTTCTTCCATCCAGGTACACTCGGTTACTTATTTTACACATATTACATCCATGGAAGAATGCGTAATTTCATAATTGTACATTATTCAGACCTTTCCCAACGTCACGATTTCGACATATTTTTTTGTTCTACAAAAACTTCTTAAAAGATTTTAAATCTCGAAATACTTCTCTACGTAGATAAAATTCTTCTGATATAACATGTATTTAATATCAATAATTTCCTTCCATCAGAAAACGATTGAAATATGTTGTAATATACCAAATCTTTTAAATATCAATAACTTGCACACGCAAACGTGTGCACATTTGTTAGTTCTAAGAATAGAGTGCAATTGAGCAAAACCGGAGTATCATAGAACTAATTACGATTATCTCTTAGCAAGAAATAGCTAGTACATAATAGCACATTGAATCCGCGATACACAATCAGTTACCAGATGGAAAACGATACGTACTAATTTCGCGCGATATTTCATCCCGTTTATTAGGTTTTATGATTATGTAACTCGTTAAAAAAAAATACAATTGAATAATCAAGAATAGGAGGTAGAGTTTTAGCAAACATAGATTCTTAGAAATCATTAAGATATGAAATCCATGTGAAGCATGAGCAGCTGCGCTTGCGCTTTCAGAAAGCTAACATCATCCTGACGAACTCCTCGTAGTTAATTTGGCCATCACCGTCCAAATCCGCCTCTCTCATCATCTCTTCAATTCTTCATCCGTTGACTTTTTCTCCCAGGTTGATCATCACCCGCTTCACTGCAGTTAACCACCGATTAGAGGAGTTTTAAGCCTAAATTCCAAAGACATAAGTGAGTAAAAAAAGCTAGATGAATCGAAATCTCTCATACTTCAAGTGACCGAAATCGAAAGGGAGATCATCGAGATGGATAATCTCTTTGGCTTTAATATGGTCGAACGAGCATGTATGTACTTTATAGAAGAGAACACAAGTAAGTTCTTCATCACACTTATACTAAACTGAATTTGTCTTCCTCTTCCGGGTCACTGACTTAAGCATTGAAGGGTCTTCCCGACCAAGCTTTCTGCGCAGATCAGTGAAAGTCTTCGAAAATCAGAAGTTCGAGAGAAGAGACATAAACCGGTGCGCAGTTAACATTTGCTTCTCATATTAGCCCAGTCCAAAGAAGAAGTAGATTTGCTTTACATAGAAAACTAACTGTGACTCTCGG
>JAGVVM010007378.1:0-14571 GCA_019149425.1 Psidium friedrichsthalianum
GGAGTTTACTGATTCCGGCGTCAAGAAGACCCTTGACGCCCGCTTTCGTGGCATCGAAGTCCTCTAGCTCCTTCTTTCGGTTGGAGCCACTAGAATCGAAAGTCTTCATTGGGGTTCAAAGTGGGGTTTATGACTGATAGGTGTACCCCTAAGAAGACAACTTGATCAGGGTTTGAAGAGATGTGCAGAATTTATCGGAAGGTTGTTCTCATATGCATCGCTCATTCACATTTTTCACTTGGTTGGCAAGCAAATAAAACGTCCGGTTGTCAAAATGCTACTTCTTTAATCTGTCGACGTGAAATGGAAACTGACTGAAACACATCCTATTGCTCTGTCCAAGAACTCAAAAATTATGGTCAGCCCCTAACCTCCAACCACAAGCTTTTATGCAGGGATAGCTCGGCTTGATGCATGGGTAATGAACTTCATTGAGAAACCGAATGCCCTACCTGCCTTTGACACTCTGGCGTCGGTTTTGTGGTGCATTTGGGTCTCTCGTAACAAGGCGATTTTCAGAGGTCAAGTTCCAGAACAGAAGCAGAACAAACAGTCGAATCAGCAATGGTTTTACAAAGAAATTGTGAGAAATGGGGCTCTCATGCATCGCAAGAAGGGAAAAAACGCAGATCTGCCAAACTTCTCATACCTGGGACGCATCGGTGAAAGGAGAGCTGAAAATCAATGTGGACGGCTCGCTCGCGGAAGGAAAGACGGACGGTGCTATCGCTTGTATTCGTCGGGACTACACTGGTAGACAGTCCAGGTCGAAACCCTTGCTTTGCTTGAAGCTCTTAGATTTGTGAAAGAAAGGGACCGAGCAAGATATCTGTCCACTCTGACCGACTAGGTCTCGTCCAAGCACTGTCCTCCACACATCACTTATAGTGATACCCCTTCAGTGCTAGAACTCTTATGGTATAAATAAAAGTTTCATTTTCGACCCCAAAAAAAAAAAAAACTATAGTGCCGTTGCTCAACTGCTGTTGAAGGACGGCATCATTTCTATGCATTCCTGTGATCTCATACCTTGAGAGCAACACCTCATGGAATAAGTCAAAGTCAAAAACCTTAAGTAACGTACCATCGAATCTAATGCAACTAAAGAATGTCTCAAACCTGACGAGTCGCGAAACAGCACCTCATGGAAGACATAGGAACACAAGCCAAACAGAACACCGATTGAAGACATAGGAGTACACTCGTTAGTACAATCACAGTTTCGATGACCCTCTGTCATATTGGATATGGATGAAAATCATAGGGCCCTTCACTTCGCAAACAAGATTGACCCAAAGTTCAAAGCCTGAAGTGTGCAGAGCCGAAGTGCTGTCGAGCCCTCTCATGTTGAAGTAGTATGGGTAGTCCTCGCGGTGGTTTTTATCTACTTGGGAAGATTGTTCCCCGACGTAATTCCTTGATGGGGCCCGTAGACTTTCGATGATGGCTGCAGGTATGTGGTGAAGAAACTGGCCACCGAGATCCTCGATCCCGATGTGGTGAAGAGGCTGGCCACCGAGATCCTCGATCCCGACCCGGCCCGCTAAGGCCCTGTGCTCGACGCTCTTGAATGGGTCGTTCGATATAAGCTGCAAAAAAAAAAAAGGGGGCAGCATCAAAGGATAGGTATGAGTTCCTTCCTCGGCGCCTTTCGCCGGAGTGAAAGAAAGCAAGGAAAAAGGTTTCACCTGAAGAAGATCGCCCATATTGATCACAAGGGCTCCAGGAATTGGAGGAACATCGAACCCCTGATCCTTGTGGAGGGCTTGGAGGCCACCAATTTGATCCTGGAGGAGCACAGTGAAGAAGTAATCTTTCTGGTGCTTGCTTGTGTCCATGGTCAGCTCAAGCTCAGGGCATGCAGGGCAGTAGTTCAAGAGCATTGCAGCCCCCTTCTGCATGGTCTCTGTCCTTGAGCTGGCTTGGCTTGAGCCCTAGGGCCTCTGATAGCAGCTCAAACAGCAAGTGCCCTACCTTGGTCACTTTCCTTTGGTACTCTAGCATGATGTTGATGCAAGAGAAAGAGGGATTCTCCAGAGGTTAGGCCATGGAAAAGTTCATCATGTGATTGATGTCAATGGATGATGGTCTGATTGAGTGTCCCATGCAAAACTCTAACGCCGCCACGTTCAGTCATAAACTCAACATTTACTCTAATTTCTCACAGATTAACACTTATCTGAACGAGATCTCTAATAATTCATCTCTTGCCATAAAATCTACCAGCAATCATCCACAGGACAGATGAGTGACTCCGATGCTAGTGATGTAGACGCTCTCATAGACGAGTAAGCGGGAGCAGCAATGGTTTCGTTAATCACAAGCACATGTTGTGCCATCTCAAAACTCAATGGATTAATCGAAATTGAGAGTGCTATATGATCAAATTAAGCCTTAATTAAGTCCTCACATCCCTACAAGCGACTGGGATCTCTTCATGATGTCCCCCCAGTCAGCTGCCTTGGACTGATACAGATCAAAGTTGAGAAGCTTATGGCGAGTCCAATCTCTTCTGGTACTCCATGGTTTATCACCTGAACACAAGCGAAATATACTTGTTAACTGCGTTCCCTGAAAGTCCAAAGCTTTTTCCGTAAAGTTTTTTCCTAAATTTACCCAATTCGGACGTGCCCATCGACATTTGAATAATTCCTTTGTCAGAACATGTGGTAGCAGGTACTATGAATGGAATATCTTCATTTGCTTCCTCATTTAGAATGAATTTCCACACCAATAGTTATGCATGTGCCATGTACTGGTTGGCTTGAGCTTTCAAATAGAATTGGTGATTGTCATAATGTTTTAGAGTTTAATTGCGACGTGTTTCTGTGATAAAACTAATTCAGATTGCCACAATTTAACTTACTCAAATTGATTCCAAACTCAGCCAAATTGCATCGAAACGATAACTCTATTTCGAAAATTCTGATTCAAGGCAAAACGTATGGTTTTCTCTTCAGCCGTATAGACAAATTCAACAGGAAACCTTTTGAGTTTGGTTATAAGTAATCTTCGCAGGGACCAAACGGAGGCATTTCGAACTTGATCGACAATTAGTTTACGCCACTCCGTTGCACAGCCGCCCACCGGCTCGCCTTGGCCTGTTGTCGCTCAAAGCCATCGCCCACTGTTCGAGTTGCTGTCCGGTGTTAACCTTGCTATCGTTCGAGGCTGGAATTGATCGCCGTTTGGTGCCTGTTTTAGCCGCTGTTCGGGTCCAAAACAGTGCAGTTTTTTTGGTTGTTTTAGCTAATTGTTCAATGCAGATTTTGTTCGCCATTCGGGGGTCGATTACTACACGTTTTGGGGGCGATTTTCTTGCTGTTTGGTGCTGCTAAAGGCACAAATTTGTTGCTGCGAACTTATCTAATCCGTGCGTAAAACACCCCCTAGCCGATCCGTCTATTGCTCTGGCTTGGGGTACGAATTTTTGTCCAAGTTGGATTAGGAAAAGGCAATATTCAGGTATAATTCCTTATCTTTTAAAATATTGTCTTATCTATTTGGTTTGATTGCATATCAAGTCGAATATTTGGCATATTGTGGATAAACATTGCTTTGAATTGAAAAATATCTTTCTAATTTGAGAATTATCTGGAAATATTTTCAAACTCCTAAAAGATAATTTCATAAGTTTGAAAAGATGTGAAGTTTGGTGGACAGGGTAAGTGGACCCTAAACTTTTCGGCCACCCCTTCAAATTTTCAAAAATTATGTGCTGTGATGGTTGATTTTTATTTGATTGTCATAGTTGTTTATTGTCTTGCTTTGCTATGAAGTTTGCATAATTATAAACAAATATGCCTAACTATATGCTTTCATATGTGCCTGACCCTTTGGAATATGCAAAAGGGCAATATTTAACTTTAATCTTAAAGTACGATTGTGCTCACACGGAAATTAATATCGCATCATTAATCTTGATGGAATGGATTGGTAATTTTGTATAGAATTGTGTATTTTTCACTTCCTAGAATGGGACTATGTTATTCTATATTGTATTCGCCTACGGACTCAAATCTAAGATTACGTAACGGATAAAAAGTCAAAATTTTCGAAAAGTATAAGGTCTATTATGGGTTTATTTGTTTATTTTTTTTATTGATTCTTTGCTTTTCCTTAGTTTAATTAAATTCACAAAAAAAAAAGCACGCTTCATCTTTTTCTTGAATTAGAACATGTTAAAAGTCCTTTTCTTCATATCATAAATAATATCTAATATAAGTTAAAAATTTGGGAAAATATTTTCTTAATTAAAATTGGATGTTATTTAACTTTAGGGTGGTTTTTCATAATAATTGTCCCTTAATCCGAAAATACAAAAAAAAAAAAATTGTCATTTGCACATTTAGTTAGACCATATCTTGCCTTGTCATTATTTCATTCATATTACCATGTCATGTAGTTTAGTTGCATTGCATTTTAAAGGAAAACCAAAGAAAATCATTTAATTCACATCATCAAGCTCAATGAATTTTCATGAAAATTGATATCGAAAGGGTGTTAATTGAAAGATTAGCATAATTAAGTCTCCGGATTCATTATCTTTGGTTTGAAGTAGTAGTTTAGTACTCTTGCTAATTTATTTATGTATCTAATTGGCCTACCAAAAAAAGATTAGTGGTGGTTCCAAATCTAATAAATTTTGCATGAAATACTTAAGTTGCGATTCGATAGGGTTTGAGAGAGTTTGAATTAAGGTAGTTAATTTGATTAACCTAATAATTTGTTAACCTGAAATTTTGAATTTTAGTTCACGACAATTGTTAAAAATTGCGACACTTAAATTATCATTGAAAAATTTCGGCACGAAGATAAGCGGCATACAATAGTTTCGGCGTTGATATGTCCATTTCCCCTTTTAATCATTTCAATGTTTATATAAACTAGGAAAATTAATCGATAAAATATTTTGTCATTGTCAGTAAAAGACAAAGGAAACCTGGGACCAGACCCAACACCCGAGAAGCTAACTCCAAGACTTGAGACCCCGTTCACAAGGAACTATGCCACAGGTTTTTTTTTTTTTCAAAAATATTAGTTAAAAACTTTCAGTAGAAAACCTATGAAAATAGTTTCTAACTCATTTGAAAAGTTCAACCAAATGCCGAAAATCCACTTTTAAAACATTTTGATTTCCATGGAGGATATGAGCTTAGTCCTCAATTAAATTAGGAAAACTACCAAACGATTTTGCATTTATAATTATGTCGATTCAAATTTAAACTTTTTTTTAGCCAATTAAGTCCTAAACATTTTACTTTTGTGTCAATTTAGTTAATTTGACCAATTTTAATAGGAATAAATCGCCGACATGGATGTTAGCCGTTCCACGAAATAATTTTAAATGATATTTTAATATATTTGAATTTTTTCTTCTCTTTTTTCCTTCCTTTTTGATTTGGCCGATCGCGAAGAAAAAAAGAAAGAAAAAAAATAAATCAAAATGTTAAAAAATATTTAAATACTAATTATTCATGTCAATACCACGTAGGAATTAGGATGACTAACGTCCATGACTAAATTGACAAAAAGAAAAAGTAAAACTGAATTGGTATAATTACATTATGTTTAAAATTTGCTCAATAATTATCCCAAATCAAATCTTAACAAATAAAAAATGCAGTCGCTTAAAATTAAGAGGTGTCTCGCCATCATGAAAAGGAACTCTTTCGTTACTATTAATTAAGCCTCTAAAAAGCTAGCCATTATCGAAGTACCTAACTTCAATTTAATTCCTCATTTTGCAATTGACAAGATTGGCCTCCTCCCTCTATAGATTCAACGGGAACGTTCTTAGCACCTCCAATGACAATTTACCAAAAAGAAAGACATCTCTCAATTTCTAATTTTTTTATTTTCTTTTCGAATTAAGTAATTTAATGGTTCCAAGAGGGAGTCTTAAAGTTGACTTTGACCGGCTTCCAAGCAACTTAGCCAACCAAAGCCCTTCATTTTTTACCCCTCTCTCTCTCTTCGAGTCCTCCTCGTTCCTCCTCGTTCCGCTCTCTGTCGCTCTGTCTCTCTTTCTTGGTTTCGAAGAGACCCGAGATTTGCTCCTCGTCTCTGTCCGTGTCTCTCTCTCTCTCTCTCTCGGTGGGGAATAGCGAGGAAGAAATGGGTTTCTTCTCGTTCCTTGGAAGAGTCCTCTTCGCGTCCGTCTTTCTGCTCTCCGCATGGCAGATGTAAGTTCTCCCTCTCCCTCGCTCTCTAGATCCGTCGAATCGATCGGGGTTTTCGGTTTTTTTTTTTTTTTTGGGGGTGGCGTTTTAGCTGAAGCAGAGCCTTGAAATAGTTCTAGATGCGGGTTCTTTACGTGCTCCCCCGCCTGTTGGATCTAGTTGAGTGGCTTCTTTCTTTCGTCCTCTTTTGCTGTGTGAATCTCAGTCGGATTTGCTTCATTATTGGTGTCGAGATCTGGATTCTGTGCTGGATCTAGTGGTTTGGTGGGCGGCTATGCTCTTTCATTTGACGCGTTGATGCGCAAATTAATCTTAAATCTCGGGTTGATGTTTGTAATAACTGCTCACTACTTTGTTCCTGGGACATCTCCCTGTTTGGGTTTGGGTTCTTGTTCTTCACTGCTTGCTGTTTAAATTTATTTGGGCGGGACGATGTTGTTCTTGTAATGAGTTTTAAATTGCACTTAGCGCCTTGGCGACTAGGGTTTGTGTTTCCTGCTTTCTCTTTGGAAGCGGGTTGAGGCTAGTCATTGTATGGATGAGAGATTGCATTTCCTCTTGAAAATATGATGCCGCTTTTGCCAAGGAAATAGGAAGTGGGTTGACTATTCAGAAGGACAGTTACAATGCAGTGATGACATTCTATTGCGGAAAGATAATTTAAGATCGTTAGTTTCCTTTTTTTTTTTTTTTGGGTAAGGTAAGAATAACCTTTAGTTTCCTTTTCATGCTCAAGAACTGATGATTGGGTTCGTTTCGCCTGGGGGATTCGAAGCAGACATGTAGGTTAAGTAGATACCTGTAACGTGTATAAGTATTGCCTAGACTGCGGTTCCGTTTGCGTAAAAGTATTCTAATGGGACCAGGGTTATGAATTTGAGCATCCTTTTGAGCAGCCATTCTATGGAGTGCAGGTTATGCAATTCATACATAGCTTAAGTAAGTAATGATAAGAACTATTGTGATGCAAAGAATGGTCAGTTTCATTCTAGTTCAGATCGATTCATCAGCCTACCAACAGTATTCAATTTAAACTTGTGCTTGCTTTCTCACTGAGCTAACTGCCGCAAATGGATGGACAGTTAATGTAATTCGATGCAGGATCTTGAGGTTGTGAAGCATATTATGGGGGTGTTGTTGATTTCCCTGGCCTTATCGTGTGTTGTGTTCATGATACATGTGATGAGTGGCCTTAGTTTTGGAACTTTATTTACAAGGGAACACTGAGAAAGTTGACTAAGAACTGATGAAGTTAGCTCTTAGGGAACTTTAAGGTAGTTTACTCTTTTTCTGTGGCATTGGGCGGTAGCTATATGTCTGCCTAACTTGGAGCATTCTAATTACTCTTTTTTTCCATAATTGGAATTCTGTCTCGTGATTCGCTTTCAAGTTCAAATCTATTGGTTGAATGCTTTTGTAGCCTTTTCTCCCTACTTTTCACGAAGCACTGCAGCTTTAATCCCGAACATTGTCATCCTCTTTCCTTGTTTTCTTCGTGACTTCTATCTGAATTTGTCGTGAAGTAACACATATGTGTAGTTAATGAGTCCTCTCTAATTTGTTACTATTGAGTTTCACGGTATTTGTTTTGGTTGTTTGATCAGATTCATCTGCCTAGTTTACTACATGGAAAGTCCTCTTTTGGATGATTTGGATTTACTAGGCAGCGATGGGTTCTCATCTAACACGTTTTGCTGTTCTGCAGGTATAATGAGTTTGCTGTAGATGGGGGTGCTGCGGCAGCCACAGAGTTGCGCCCGAAGTTAAGTGTTGCCTTGCACCATCTGTCCTCCAAATTGGGAGTTGCAACGCCTGATGTTGATGTAGGTTTTCTGTCTTTTCGTGGTGCTCCATTCATCTTCCTTTTTGCTTAGACTTAGTTTTATTCCTTACTTTGCATTCTCTTACTCTGTTAACCCCTGATTCTTCAGGATTTCATGCAGACTAAACACGTGGTTGCGTCAATCTACATTCTTAAAGCCTAGGAGGCATTTTGTTCGTGTTTGGTAGCTCATTTGGGGCTTATCTCCTGGTGGGTCTCTCATACGATTCCCTTCTTTAGAGTTGGTGAAAGTTGAAGACAATTTTTTAACTTATTTTTGTGCGCAGCTTCTTCAATTGGCGCTCACAACTCCAATTCTCTACGACTTCTACAACTATGACCCAAGCAAGCCTGAGTTTGAGAATCTTCTTTACAACTTCACACAGGTGTGCATATGTTCACGCTTAGTTTGCATCAGTTGTTTGATGGACATGTTTTGCACTTGGTGACAGACACTAACAGTTGCTTTCTCCCCTCTGCTTCTAGAACATGGCATTTTTTGGTGCCCTTCTGTTCTTCATAGGGATGAAGAATTCGATTCCTAGGAGGCAACTGAAGAAGAAGAACCCAAAAGCGAAAGCAAATTAGAAGCGGAGGGGCATTGAACGGTCTTGAGCATTTCCAGTTAGTGGGGTCTTCACTTGGGTGGTGGGGTTTTGAGTTCGCATGTCATGGCCTCTCTTGCAGCATCCCCAGGTTGTAAACGATTTTTAGGCTACTTTTTTTGGTACACATTGTTGTGATTTTTCGACTCCAAAGGTTATTAGGATGATTCCCGAGTGATGGGAGTGATGATATTTTGTCATTTTGGTTAAGTCCGTCGGTTCTTCACGAAGGTTTAAAAGGAGTTTTGAATTTATCATTAGATGTTCAGGATTCTTGAGAGCCTCCTTTTACTGTTTTGTGTTACTGTTTGACGGATCTTATGCAAGACTCGAACCCGACTAGTAAAAAAGTTTAGATTAAAAGAAAAAAAGGGTGCTCTAGATTTGAGGAGAAATTATTCGCTGATTGTCAGGCGCCACATCACTTGCTGATGCGGTGCTCATTAACCAATAATACGTTGCCACGTGTTATCGTTGGAATAAAGTAAAAATAATTTTCTCTCTTCTTCCTTTCTCACGCCCTTTCTATTCCGTCATCTTTCATACCCATTAATGCGCCGCCACAGGCTTCGTCCTGGCCAGCTCTTCCATAGCCTCTGTCGGCATCGAACGAGCCGTCGTTGCTCACTGCCAAGGGTCAAATGAGCCTTCTTCTTCATCGGCTTGCCGGCTTCTTCACTCACGTTTGCCTCCAGATCTGGGTTCAATCGTCCTCTTGATCACTCTTCAGATTTGGCTTTCATAACTACTGGCACTAACAACCTATCATCGCTTGTGGTCATGGCCATTAGCGGCGTGACAGTTGAGCCTCGCGACGGCCTCCAGCCCCTTTTGTGTTTGCTGCTTCCAGCCAATGCGCGAGGGCAGCATCGTTGGCTGAGATGCCATGGCCGCGAGCGATGATAGCTTGGTCATCCATGGCCGTTTGTCTTTCCACAAGCATTGCCTCCAAGCTTTGTCATGGTTGACTCTTCAAATCTGGCCGTCTATGGCCATCTGCATTGAGGGAGCCATTGTCGCTCGCAGGCCCCCTCCTCCGTGGCTGCTTGTGGTCACTACCACGCCCATGAGTGACGATAGCATGTTTGGCGCTAGTGGCCATGTACGCTAGATCTAGAGAGTGGCTAGGGGGGCTGTTGAACTCAGACCTAGAGAGAAACTTGATTGAAGGAGCTAGCCAATATGAAGGCTCATTTTGCGATTTGCCGCAAGCAACGACGGCTCACTCGGTGCCTGCGGTCATGGACGGACATGGAAGAGCTGGCCAAGACGAAGCTTGCGGCAGTGCTAATGGCCATTGGAAGACAAGATGGCCAAAACAAAAACAGCATGAAAGAGGAAGAAGATAGAAAAAAAATATTTTTTTTTCTTTATTCCAACTCAATGACACGTGACAACGTTTTATTGGCTAATGTGCGCCACATCAGCAATTGATGTGGTGCTCGGCAACCACCGAATATTTTCTCATATTTGAGGAACATGAATCCTTGCGAGAAACTCTAGTAGCGAACTAAAATTATGCCGGAGGGCAGGGAGCCCCGATCCGGCATACCTCCAGAGAAAAGCAGGGTTTGAACCGGAAGAAACGCAATCCGGGGGCGGAGAAGCTGTGGCATTTCGAACCTATTGATGTGCAAACGAAGAGAGCTAAGAAGACGGATCAATGCCATTTGCTTGGCGTAACCGAGCCCCTCTTGCCACAGTACCGAACTGAATACCTCATCCTCGAGTACAGTAGATCAATAGAATGCAAGCATCAATGCGCCTGCCGGGGACGACGGTAGATCGACGGTGAGATAACCCCGTCATCGTCATCGGTGTACGGAGATACCAATACCGATATCGGAAAGACTGGATTGAAACATGAATCGATGCATAGGTCAGGTTCATAATACCACCCGCCATAAGATGTAGAAGAAGAAACAGGAGAAATAACCCAAGGCGTCAGCACCAACAAGAACGCACTTTTCACTCCCATGAGCAAGCAACAAAGCCGATAGGGTAGATCGGCGTGTAAATAGTTTCGGAATTACATAAGAGGAAAGATACATATGAAAGCCAAGCGCTTGAAGATCAGACTAGTCAAAGCCTAGGAGTGGCGATGACTTGGTGGTCAAGCCCAACACGCCACACAACTCCGGTACAAGCCCTTCCTTATCTCCGCGTACGCCTCGCCCGTCCCACCTCCTCCCCGCCAGCTCCTCCGCCAGCCGCGCGCCGGCCCCCGCCACCCCGCTCCTCCCCATCGTGCGCCCCTTCCACGATCCCCATCGCCACCGCCTCCTACCCCCCTCACCTTTCCTCCCCCTCAGCAGAACCTCCCCCTCGCCGCCGGCGACGCCCACCTTCGCCCTCACCACCGCCCCGGAAGTAGTCGGGAGCTACAGCCCGATGTCCACCTCGCTCATGTACCGCACCCCGCGGTCGCTCCTCATCACCACGTAGTCCGTGGCTCACGCCAGCATCAGCCCGGCCGCCGCCGCGTGCCCCTGCACGGCGGCGATCGTGGGCATCGGCAGCGAGATCAGCGCCCCCCCACCGCATGAACTCCTCGACCATCTGCTGGAGCCGCCGTTGAGCCTCGTCGGGGGATCGGCGGACTGGGCCCAGCCGAGGTCGAACCCGTTGGAGAAGAAACTTGGCCGGCGGAGGTGGTGACGAGGACGGAGCCGCGGGTGGACTGGTAGGCGGGGCCGTCGGAGAGGGCGCGAAGGTGGCGGCGACAGGGTGGGCTGGAGCCGTGCTCGTCCGATCCGGGTCAGGGTTAGGTAGAAGACGTCGCCGCTTTCTCGAGCGTGCCCATGGCGTCGATCGGAAGAAGGCGACGGCGATGGACTGGAAGGCAAGAAGAGGCCTGGGTTTTTGCGTGGAGAAGAGGATATGATAAATGTTTAAATTATGGGAAGAATGAGGCCAATTTTTATGGCTCTTTTCGGTAGTTGAGAATTATACGTCCATCAGCTCGAATTCCGCGATAATAATTGCGCTTCTAATCGAACTAATTAATAAGAGTCTTTTAAGGCTGATTTCGCACTTTTTAATTGCAAAAGCGGATTCGTAAATTTTACACTTAATTGTACTCGGGTCAAATTAACTATCGATTTTCAGTCGCAAAGAAAAATCACATTTACAACATCTATATCTAGAGAGGGTGTGATGTGGTTGTTCAAACTACATATGCCCTACGCTAAGGACGTTACGTCAAATATGTAATCATACAAACAACAACATAAAACGAAAATAAAGAAAAGTATATATCCAAAGTATGTATCAACTAGTTTGCCTTGGATAAATCTTGCAAAATGCAGCTTTTTGCGCCCTTTCATTATAATCATCATAAAAATATATCTCCTTCAATTGAAGAGAAGTATCCCTAATCTCATACAAAATCAGGTTACACTGAAGTGCCCGATTACAACTTAGGGTGAGCATAGCTCATCTCGGCTCAGTGTTAATGAGAAAGCCGACCAAACTAAATTTCCTGAATCGCTCGATTTGAAACGAACCTAGATTGAATTTATGATTTTCGTGTTTTTTTCATCTCTCTAATTTAATGCTCTTGCTCTCATACACTTTCATCAATTTTGAATTGGTCGAGGCCTGAAGCCAATTTAGTGCTCTTGCTTGTCATCTACTCTGGTCCCTAAACTGAATTTTCACCTGTGGTTTGACGATTGAACCGATTATGTTCGGTCCCATTCACAATAGGGCAAGTATGCTATTAATTTGTCATGTCCCTATAAACACGCATCATTAAACAAACTCTTTTTTTTGCGATTGAGGTTTGACTTGGTAAACGGATAGTGAAAGACACGGTGGTGACTCTACCACCATTGACCCCGTGAAGAAAATTTGACCGGTTCTGGTCGACAGTGACAGATTATTGCTCCTTGCCGACCGATTATTGGAACTCGATGTTTCCGACGTTTCGAAAAAACCGAATTAAATGCTTGAAGCGAGGACAATAATAAAGCGAAAGCTTTTTATTTTAATTTTTTTGTTTAATTTTTTTTCGGTGGTGGAAATATGGAAGGAAAAAAAAAAATGTAATCGATAGATAGAAACAAAAAAGTGGAGTGTTTTGATTATAATATTTAATCCTTCATTTGGCACAACACCATCTAAGAGGAAAAGGAGTAGAATGTAGTATCAAAATGGAGAAAGGATAATATACCGAATATATGTACCTATGATATTAGCATTCGTGCCCCCCTCTCTTCACTTTATCAGTAAGAGCGAAATGCCTATTGGTTTCCGAATGTATATGTTCAAAAATGAAAACTTATGGAAAGTTTGGAAAGTCGAGCCCAAATCAAGAAAATGAGCTAGGAGTAGGGTTATCCTACAAAAAAAAAATTGTTCTCTTCATTGATGGCTGAATGTCCTACAAATTTTGAAACTTGCAATAAGGAAGAAAATCACAAAAAAGAAAGAAAGTGAAAAGCACTCATATGTTTAGTAAAACACTTGGAAAAAAAGAAGAGGAGAGGGATGGGAGAAAATGGGATATGAAATTGAAAACAGCTAGAAAGGGCAAATATTGGGCATTTGTTTTCATCTTCAAAGTTTAACTTCTATAAAAATTATTTATATACTCTAATTTACTTCCATAAACAATTTCACTTTTGCTAGAGCTTCCTATTTTGTACGTTAAAGAAGGAAAAGAACAACTCCATATGGGTTGAATGACGGTTTGAGAAAAAATCAATCCATCTTAACCATCTATGGTACCAAAATGCCCAATTTTGAATGGCATATAGGTACTAATTAGCTAGCTATCTTAATCTTAGGTAGTAATTTCATGTTTTCTATGCATCACGTTCAATTTCCAATCAACTTCAAGAACAGCTTCAAAACACCATTATTCCACCACTAAATCAAATGAAAGTTACTATGTCATTTGCACATGAAATGTTCGTAACATGGACGTGAAGATATTATTTTGCACATACATATCGTACAACGTAACACGATATTAATGTGAGATGAGCTTAAACATACTTCCAATTTTCCTTTTCAAAAAAGAGTCGGCATATTGTTTCGAAACACTATTATCATGTATTTATGTAAGTCGATAGCATCTAGGAATATCGGCTATATAAGACATAGTAAACACCATTTACCTCGTCGTTACTGGAGAATAGAAGAAATCGACCTTTCTCAAGATACTTTCCTGGCAGCAGGTGATTGATCAAATTTTGACGCAGCATTATTTCACATCATACAGGGCCGTAAATTACAAACATGATTTTTTAACAGCAATAAATATGAAAGGGATGCGGTTTTTGAACAATTTATCTGAACAGAAAAAGGAAATATTTAGATGAATATTCGGAAACATGAAAGAACTATATATAGAGGTCAAACAAGAAAGTGAAATTTTTTCTGTTGTTATTCATTATTACGTTCCCAGCATTCTCATAAAGAGTGCTTATGCCAAACATAAGAGATACTTCAGATTAAGTGATCAGAACTCAAAACTTACATCGACTTTTGTAATATGTAAACAATCACTTTTGATAACAATTGACATACATTCTGAAAAATCGTAAGCAAAATATATTGACCTTGTTTGTTGATGAACAGAATAATGTGAAACGATCGAACCCGGCATCGATTTTTTTACCTTTTTTTTTTTCCTGGAAAAATTTGGCATAAACTTGATTTGCAGCAACTGTAAAAGCTAATCAGATTTAGTTCCTTTCTCCAGTGAAGAACCTTAGAAACTCAGGAAAATAAAAGGGCAACCATACACAAAGACATCAAAAATTTAAATGGTGCGATTGCCATTAGATGGTTTCAACTTCTGTGGAATCTGTTTCATGCCATCGGCAAAATGAAGTTCTAATCAAAATAGCCACACGTTCTTTCATGTCAATTGCCTCTATAAGTTGTGTCGCCAAAAAATAAAATAAATGCTCTGAAGTTAACAAATCAGCACATGTACGTTGCGTTTTTTAAA
>JAGVVM010007379.1:0-17464 GCA_019149425.1 Psidium friedrichsthalianum
TTGATATAAAATTTATTCTTTGATGGATCGTTTTGTCATTTCAGAAGGTGAGAGACTGCTAGAATGCATCTTAAATCAGTCAAGGACAATATTTAGGGGGAAAAAATGCTTTCTCGAATTTTAGAAGTCATGTATGTATAAGAGATTTTATTGGTCACCCTTAGATGGTCGACATGTGGAAGAACTCAATTCCCCAGCCACCAACAAATCCTAAGTGCACATGTCACTAATCTAATAGTGCTTTTTACCGTATATGTTAGACCATTGATCGAGTTGATGGAATCTTATTCATATTGTCTATTAGCAAAATTCATTTACGTGCGCAAGTTCTTTCATTGACACTATTTCCTTTACTTCATTGTTTTGTATAAGCAAAAAAGCATAGATCTTAGATCATGGTTGTATTGAAACTTTAACCTGATTTTGCATTACCAACTTTGCCCATCTAATGTTGTGCCATTGAAATGTACGAGTTTTTTTTTATGCAATTATTCACTTGAGATTGAAAATATCTTTTGATTTTGCTTCCTTATATGGAGACAATACTATTTCATAAAAATCACTTTTAAGTTCCATAATTGTGGAGATTCAATTTTTATTTATGGACGTACATATTACAATACCAGATCTTTAGATCACATGACCATATATATCAGCTACGAGAACTTTTAGAAAATTTTAGATTTTAATAATTAGATTTTAAAAAAAATGCCAAATTAATTGTTATAATTAATCTGATTGTTATTATGTCAAGCTTAATTCCATTTGTCCTTTTTGGTAATTGTGTTTGTCTTGTCTTAAGCGGCTCTATTATGATTGCCAAAATTAGCATATATTGCATAATGCCGAATTCTAAGACTTTCGACTGACCATTCTAGCTTTAAACCACTCATGTGCTCATATTTTATATCATTACAAATAATTTTTTCTATAAAGTTTTAAAGTTGAACGTCTTTACTTTAAAGCATCCTATCTTAAAGAATAAGTTCATTTCCCTACATGTTTCTATATATAATAATTCAAGTGAACTAAGCATTGTACTTTTTTCTTTCCAGTATAGAAGAGGGGATTAGATTTAATTACTTCATATTCGCATTTTAAGAGTAATATAATGTTTCTTTCTAATTATTTTTTTTTATGGCTTGCAGTTAATGAAATTTCAAATTACAAATTTATGTATTCACACCACATAGATAGCCAGTTTTATTTGCAACCATAGCACTTGTTGTCTTTGAATCTGATTTCTGTTTTCCCATTTCTTCCTAACATGTTTTAACTAATTAACAAGATATTCGCGAGTAAAAATGTTTTCTAATATATGATGGAAAAAGTACTTTTTATAACCATCCCTTATCAACGGTTTTATATTCTTTTTAACAATGCATCTATTAGCCTACATTTTAATGAAAAGTTGGGTTCCCTTGTTAATTTTTTGTTAAGTTGGAAAAAGTTCTGAGTTATTAATAACATGGAGTTTCTCTTGTATATTTCCAAGGTGGGTATTTTTAGTTGGAGTTATAAGGTTATTAGCCATATTGTACTCGAAAGTTGTATTTCATTGTTATTTATTAGTAGATTGGCAAATAGTGTTTAAGTTATATGATTTCCTCTATACCTTTTTTTTACGTGGAGATTGTTATTCGAGCTTTCTCCTTGAAAGATCGCCACAAATTTGATAGGATAGAATTGAGCTTTTATTTGTTTTCAATGGAGAATATAGATGGGTAGTTTCAACTTCAAAAATTAGCCATTGAATGGTGCGTGAGATAAGTACATGCGACATGCATAAAATAATCACAAGTACCTTTATTTCTTTTGTCCATTTGGGTTAATAGTATGAACAAAACCTAGCTTTGCGTTTAAGTTAAGACTCAACGAATTTATAATTAGAGTTTGGCAAAATAAAAAATAGATTGGCCTACTTCATCGTCCAGATCGAGGTGAATTTGTTTAATAATAATAGAGAGGAGATATGAATAATATTATATAGGATGTGAACGATGCCTATTCAATCAAATATATGTAATTACTGTGAGATGAAGAATTGAGTGAACTCTTCTTTTGCAAAAACAAAATTAGGAAAACCAGTTACCATTGACACCGAAAATCAGCATGGGCTTTAGACAGTCATAGAACCAATTTTTAAGGACCCATAATGAAACGCATGTCATTAGCCAATGGCATAGTAAACTGACATTCGATTGAGTGAAGTGTCGGTGACACCACACGATCGGTACATCACATCGACAAATCAACGATAGAAATAAGTCGGTACTTCGAACCGTTCAAAGGATAAGAACAACAGTTACTAAAGCCAATCCAAGAATTTAGAAATAAAGTGTACAGAAGTAACTGTATCTAACAATTGCACTTTGTACTAGGTTATACATAGTTGGAGACGACTCTTTTATAAAAGAACCTCAATCCAATCACAATCAATAATGCTTATCTTTTACTCAGCTATTTATCTTACTGACTTTTATTTAATGCATTTACTTTTATCATACAATTTACTTTTCGATCCATTTATTTAATTCATGTCCAGAATTGCCACAAGAACCCTTTAATCATCAATCTAAATGCTCTATGCATTCGGCGTAAGATCTTTCGTATGGGACATTTACGGCAAAATAGTTGCCCTTTTAAGTTAAAATACGGACCGATGACTCATCTCCCTCTCTCTTTATACTAAATATTAGAGTGAGATGAATCGATCAATTTCTGCTGTTAATATAATGAAGGGGGCAGATACAATTACATCACTCTAAGTCTATTTTTAGGTATTAGACTCGATTTTCACATCGTAGACAATTTAGATTTTCCAAGTGCATGGAACATTGATAAAGCATAAAGGTGCTTGGTTTCTATCATCAGATAAATCGTACAGCCTAGCGAGTAGCGACCAGTGGCTAGATTGTACTATTTTCAGAAGAGACCCACGAGCGACCGTAGCTTTTAATTATGACCCCTCTCCTGTTCATCGAATAGCAAATAATTATAATAACAATAATAATTATTTAATATCCTAGAGAGAGAGAGAGAGAGAATTTCTGACAAAATTCCAACTGCCCCCTTCAATTTCGACCGACTTCCACACAGCGTCAGAGACCACGTGCACACCCAAATTTAAAAAGTGAACTTTTGGGCCATTCTCAGGTACACTGATTAACACATTCGATAGACTTAAAACGCGCGCGCCAACGATTCTGTTTCAGAAATAATTTTTGAAATAGAAATAAATTTTTTTATTTTTACTAAAAATAAAAAAAATTTATTTTTAATTTTGGATCAAAATCTATTTCTGAAACAGATTTTGTTCCAGAAATAGAAAAATAGATTTGCGTTGCCAAACGAGTTTCTGTTCCAAACCTATTTCTGAAATAAGCTTGGAACAGAAATAGAGAAACAGAAACGGTCTCATGCGCGCCCTTACTGGCTCGATAGAATTACTTTTCTATCTCATTGAAGAATGCCAACAACCTAAGAAAAAGTTAATTAGATGTCCGATGCATCGATCGAAATAATTAAAGATACTATTCCAACATTAAAGTAAATAACTCTACTCTCGTAGCTCTTTAAGAATGGATTTGAATATGTTCGCGTGATTTAATTTTGGGTAGTATTGCCTTTAATTGCATGCCGTTTCCTTCTCTATAGGATCACGATATTGTCGAAATATTTCACTTCGCTATTTCGTGACTTGTGCATTTAATTGGATGACACTTATTGTAGCCTATCTTATTTGACAAAGCTGGAAAAAAAAATTTCTAAGACAAACAAACTTAAAATCAGCAAATTGAAAGATGGGAGATGCGGATGAAAAACACGGAAAAAGAAAATGAAAAAGGAAAATCTGCGATTGATTTATTTTAATATCCGAATCTCGAATTATAATTAGAACAAAAGTCTAGAAAAGTTCACATATTGTGGAAAATTTATTAAAAAAGTATTCGATCTATTGCAATTGTGACAAGTCAATTCTTATCCTAATCAATTTTTTTTGTGCCAATTCAATCCTAAAATTTTTGTATTTGTGTAAATTCAATCTTTTCCAATCAATTTTGCTAGAAAATCGCTGATGTGGCGTGACCAGCATCAACGTAAATAATTTTAAATAATATATTAATATTTTTTCGATTGTTTTATTTTTTCCTTTCTCTTGTTTTTTTCTTTCACATCTTCTTCCTCCAACTAATTAGTATTATGAAAAATTATCTATGTTAACGTCGGACACGCCACGTTAACGATTTTCAATCAAAATTGACCGGATAGATTGAATTGACACAATTATAATAGGTTCAAGACTTTTTATTATTATTATTAATTCTCCCCAAATTGTGTAAAACTAAAATCACACACCCAGCTAGTTTTCCAAAACCCAAGAATAATTACATTTCGCAAGAAGAAAACTATATAATTAAAATACTTCGAAGTGCGTTGTTGAATGAAACGTGCCCTTCAATCGCGTAAAGAGGATATCCAAGAGCTGGGAAATCCCATCCTACGAACATATCCACTTATCAGGGATAGAGATCTAGATTGATTATTTAAACATTGACTTGCTGAGTGATGGCCTAGATTTTAGCGTCTCGCTTTTGTTGCGGGCGTCTCGTTTTCCTGCCTATTAAATTAATCAAACATTAAAAATTGATTCCCCTTAGCTATTTCCAACTAGAGTGATAATGCTCAGACCTTCTTGGCCCCGCAGATAAGCCAGAGGCTAGTAAGTTCATCCAGACAAGGCAGTATAAATCGAAGACACAAATCGCAAGAAAAATTCCGAAAATTTCTAAAGGAATTGCAAACATTGTTTATGTCAGCATCGACCGTATCACGTAGTACCGATCCGACATTTTCTGGACAAAACTAGCCAAAATGACTACATCAACGAATTTTCAAGAAAATTAGGGTAAATTATCTAAATTAAAAGGCTTTGATTAAATTAGCGTCTTCCCAATATGCTAGGAGCAACAATTGGCCTAATTGCTCCACTACAAAGTATCTCACATTGGGGAAGAATACTCGGTTTGAACCATAAATACTCAAACTTCCCACTATCCTACCAACGTGCTAGCAACCGGTGAGCGAGCCTTATCACATAAAGTTGCCAATGCCCGAGACACAAACTAGCCAGAGATTTACATTTGATTTCATGAAAAGCCGGTATGGCGACTTTACCACAGGGCAACCATGCTCAGTGGTATGATCAATTGGTATTAAAGGAAAATGCTTAAAAAAAGAAAGAAAAAAAAAACCAACCAGAACGAGACATCTAAAAAGGCCAAGAAGAGCCAAATTTGTTGAGCCTCTACCAAGGAAAAGATGGTGGAAGGGGCCATGCACTGCTTATTATAGTGGAAGAACAGCTCATTCGATGAGGACAACCACTCATACGTACCCAAATGGAGTTGAAAGAAAGAAAAAAACATTACCAGCATAGACAAAACCCTAGCAAATACCATGTATAATAATTACTACTAGCCACTTTTTTTTTTGGTCGAAAATACAACTAGCCACTTTTTTTTTTTGGTCAAATGAGCACTTTCTCTCCTTTATCTATAGCCAAAAAATGAAATCTTAAAATTTGAGTGTTCCCATTCCCGCTATTACTAATAACAATAATAATAGCATTATTTCATAATTGTTTCACGAAAAACTTCATAATTATAACAACCGATGATAATTGCTCAAGTGTTAACAAATCATCGGAAGCCCATGATGTCCCAATTGATCTCACATCGAGTCGCGACTAAGGCACAACAACAACCGGCGACATGTTTTGCCGATACATACGTTTTTTTTTTTTTTTGCGCCTTTTCTGTAGGTCAAGGGTTAAAACAACGGCTACTAAAGCAATTTCCATCCATAAAGCAAAGACACAATATTATCCCCTTTCACATGGCACTTGCAAGAAAACTATACTCAATTGCACCGACATAATTGATAATAAAATTCGGAAAAGCAAAGAGGACTAATGTACTCTTTCTTTTCTCGATCCTCTAATCTATTTTTATTTTTTAAATCTCCTGAACCCCATAGTTTATCCGCCGATAATGCTCAGTAATTCTTAAAAAGATTTACTAAAAACAACGAAAGACAAAGAAATGGTGAAAGAAGTGTAAAAAATTTTAATTCTGGAGATCAGAAAGTGAACCTCAGATCTTGATCAGGAGATCCACTTTGCACTTGGAGTCAGCCACATTAGCGACGACCGTCGCGTTCTTGTCCTTCGGCGGCGAGACTCCCTTGACCCCGTCGCAAACGACTCTGATCCCGACCTTCTTGCTCTTCCGCCTACCCGCCATCACTCTCACCTTCGTGTCCACCCGAATTTCATAGCCAACCCGTTCTTCCTCCTCAGATCCGACCTCAGGGAAGCGACCGACTCGGCGTCAACGTCGTCCCAGCTCCCCGACACGACCGTCCTCAGGGTCGTCTGGTTCTTCGGGTAGCTCGCGAGCGAAGGGATCGAGCCATTGCCCAGGGGGATGGAGGCCGAGGCCGAGGAGAGGGAGACAGTGAATGGGTCGTAGAAGAAGGTGAAGGTGTGGGCGTTGGGATTCTTGGAGATGAGGGTGAGGTTGAAGAGGGTGGTGAGGCGGGAGGAGGAGCCGTCGGGGGCGGTGGTGAGGTTAAGGGCGCTGGTGCGGAGGGAGGAGAGGGAGAAGGCGGGGCGGTGGGGGTGGTAGAGGACGTAAAGGGCGGCGCCGGCTATGGCGGCGAGGAAGGCGACGAAGAGAAGGACCAGGATCGTCCAGAAGCAGCAGCAGCAGAGACTGCAACGGCGGCGGCGGCGGCGGCGCTTGGGGGGCTGTGGGCGGTACGGGCGGTAGAGCTGGGGCTTGGTGGCGGCGGGGCTGGTGGTTTTGGGAGTACCGTCGGCGGGGGCGGTGGCAGCGGCGCCATTGGTGGTGGCGGCGGGGGGTTTGGCTGCTGGGTAGACTCTGTCTGTCATTTTGGGCGGTCGATTACGGAGAGAGAGGAGGAGGAGAAGGAGAGGGAGAAGTGAGGCAGGAAGAGATGCCTGCTAGTTCTTAGGCCATGGCAAGTGGGGAATCTCTCTTCATTTTCATCTCTTCTTAAATCTTTTCTTTTAGCAAGAACACTGAGCTTTACTTTTTTTTTTTTAATGATTAACAAGAATGTTTTAATCCTAGGGCCATACCTTTTGTATAGCACCAGAAGCTCGCAGTTGCGTGCAATATTTGTCTCGGTTCTTCGTGTTATTGGTATTGCCAACGTAATTATAAAATGTTCTTATTAAAAAATGAGTCGGATACAGGTTTGTCGATAAATTTATGTTGGATTTTGAGTCATGTTCCTATGTTGTGTTGAGAACTACCACATCTACTTCTGGATATGAGAAATACACTTTTAAAAGTCGAGCTCGAAGAGAGTAACTTATGTGTGCGCATTATACTTTTAATGAAATTTTCTACCCACTTTTCTTCAAAAAAATGCATATGTATCTCTTATAGGAAATAAAAAGAGGGGGGAGGTGGGGGGACTCTTTTTCCAATATACACCAAATAACTTATCTAAAAATACTTTATATGTTAGGTTGCTTATGTATTCATAAGCTTTATGACATTGGACAACAAAATTGAGAATTGGCATATATATTAAAATTCATTGTCCATAAACGAAATTATAATCGTATTGTTAGGTAATATATTTTCAGTCCAACAAATTGCCTATACTATCATTATAGTGTAAAGTTTCTTACGTGCTTCAGATCTAATGAATTCGATATATAAATTTTGAGTTACTAAATAATTCATAATTTCAATATGGTAACTCGTTCCTCTAATCTATATTAGACTAATTATTCTTCATCGAGCCATTTTCCTTCGCACGGTATGATATTAGACTTCCCATATGTGATCGAGCCATTTTCTCTACACAATATAATTCCTAGGGTGTTGTAATACTTATCTGAAAAGGATTGTCTATCATCTCTTTACCGAAAGAAATTAAAAGATAAGGTAAATCTTTTTTTTTTCTTTATTTCTTTCCACCAAATTTTGTCGCTAGAGGACAAGGTTAGTTGACAAGAAGTCAAACCCTAGACTGGCTAAAGGCCAAAACGGTTCTCATGGTAAATTAAACCTGGCAAAAAAGTGTCCTCTCTCAAAAAGAAACTTCCTACGCGTAATACGACAGCTGCGTAAAGGCAAAGGAACCACCCCACCGACAGTCTCCTGGGTTTTTGCCACGTGGCTCTTAAGTGGGATTAACCATGATTAGCAAAACTAATCTCCGGTCATTTGCTTGCGCTAACTTCACACCAAAGTCAATGATCAATCCACTTGAGTACAGTTGCTTTGGATGATGGGGAAGCGTCTCATGAAATATTGTTCTTAATCAGTGTCCTTTGAAGAACAAAATAATCATGATTATTACAATTACGATGATGATAACACTAATCTTGTGGGATTGCTTGATATGACAAATAAAGAGAGGTTTTCTACAAATTTGCCAAATAGATGCGAGCTTTCTTAACGAAGATTTCCCAACGGAAGCCGAGCTCGCAATGGTTACATATGAAAAACGAATAGTCCTTATATTATTTTATGAGTTAATACCACGAAAAATTTCAAATTAGTACATTCATGATAAATTTAGCCCAAATTATTTTTTTTAACTATAAAAAACTCCAAACTGATATATTTGTAACAAATTTACCTCAAACTGGTACATTTATGACAAATTTACCCTCCGTTAGTTTTCGTTAAATTTAACATCAAATTGCTAAATTAGATGGCACATGACAGTTCACAAGTGTACCATTTTGGAGTTTTTATTCTCTATTTATCACAGGTGTATCAATTTGAAATTTTTCATAGTATTAACCCAATTTAACGAAAGGTAAATTTGTCGCAGGTGTAATAGTTTGGGGTTTTTCGTGATTAAAAAAGTTAATTTACGGTAAATTTGTCACAGATATATCAGTTTAGGGTTTTTGGTGATCAAAAAAATAGTTTGGGGTAAATTTACCATAGGTGTACCAGTTTGAGGTTTTTCGTGGTCAAAAAAATAATTTAAGATAAATTTATTACAAGTATATCAGTTTAGGATTTTTCACGTTATTAACCCTTATTTTATTGTTATGACGAATTGGGATTTTCAAAATAGAATTTGAACTAGGGATGAGTTTGTTTAACGGAAAATCTAGACTTTCCTAGGTTTCTGCCACGTGGCACTCAAGTGGAATTAACCATAATTAGCAAAACTAATCTCCAGTCATTTGCTTGCATTAACTTCACACCAAAGTCAATGATCAATCCACTTGAGTAAAGTTGCTTTGGAGAATGGGGAAGCATCTAATGAAATATTGTTCCTTATCAGTGTCCCTTGAAGAACAAAATAATCATGATTATTATCATTACGTAATGATAACACTAATCTTGTGGGATTGCTCGATATGACAAATAAAGAGAGGTTTTCTACAAATTTGCCAAATAGATGTGAGCTCTCTGAAGGAAGATTTTCCAACGAAGATCGAGCTCACAATGGTTACACATGAAAAACGGATAGTCCTTGTGTTATTTTATTGATATGACGAATTAGAATTTTCAGAATGGAATCTAAACTTAGGGTGAGTTTGTTTCGTGAAAAACCTAGACTTTTGACAACATTTCTTAAAAATCATCGAACGAAAAATATCTTCATCGTTCACGAAAATATTTAGGTGCAAATTGTTGTTGATAATAATTTTTATAGTTGGCCAATCATCTCAAGCGATGTAACTAATTATTCTTAAAAAAAATTTCAAATTAGTTATTTTTCGTGAAATAAATGACTCCCAAGATTACGGGCAGCTTTGAGTTAAAATCGAAAGCACAAGCTCACGTGAACGAAAGTCTGGCAAAATAGAGAAAGCGATTGAAAGACTTGGACAAATTGAGTAAGATCTCACGATTTGGTCGCGCATTATTCGAGTCCTGAGCTTGCTTCTGTACTAATTCGTGAGGTTGGGCACTACAGCTAATTGTCCGCAAACTTGCTCCGAAATTCCTGGGATTTACGTAAAATGCCTCCTATTTTTTAATCTCTATCAATTAAGGTCCGGTATCTTTTCCTTGCCATTCTCTTATTTTCCATCTATGGAAGCCAGATTTTTTTTTCGTCATACCAATCATGCCGTGGAAATTACTCGATAAGTCATAGCCCGTTTGTACAACTTAGTTTTTCCAATCATATTTCGCTGAAAATTATTGACGTGGTGATCCAGTTATCTCCGGCCATCTTACGCGGTGCACCAGTATGTAAGGAATTTCCGATAACAATTACTCAAAAGGACTATATTAAAATTTTGCCCAGAGGTTTATGACAAAAATGGAAAAATTGAAAGTAAATTGGTATCCATATAGTATGTTTAGGACCGATTGGACAACATTCCTATCATGTCAACATGAGATTTGTCTGCGGAAGTAGACACATGAAATCTATGAGATTGTTTAATTACATCTTTGAGCACAAAAAAGAGATTTAACGCTCAGAGTTATCTTTTGGTTTTTTGACTCATTGTTTATCTGATTCTTAAGATCAATTAAGAATTTCAGCCGCCAAGACATACGTACCTATTGTAGGCTTACTCGTTAGAAAAATATAATCAACGATAAGAAAGTTTATACTTTCAATTTTGGATTCCGAATCATTGAAACCAAATACGAAGGTCTGTAATTCCAATATGCTATATCATTTCATTCTTTAAAGTTCTGTCACTAATAATTTTCAAGATAATAAGCATTGTAGTAAAATAATTAGTTGATAAAAATGTTATCATTGTCAACAACTATTTATAACTGAAAATTTTTAATGAAAATATTCTTCGTCCATTTATTTTTATAAGCAAAACATGAAATTACTTTTAAAAAATATTTTCAAATTTAATCATTTTTTGATATATAAATGGAGTCTTAAGTAAGACATAAATTCCAATAAATATTATATAGTCACTTTTTATAAATGCGATGCCAGTTGGTCGATCTCGCTGGCTCGGAATGTGACACTATAATCACATGAGCCACTCACTCTTCGTACTAGGATTGAAGGTGGACGCATTGATTTGTAATAAATACAAAGTGGAAAAATGAAAGAGGTGAGTCCTTTCCGGGGCACATGATGTGTACATTTAACTGCTGAAAACAATGGAACATCACCCTGAATTTAAGACAAACACTAATTATAGAATATGAATGTAGTTACATTTAGATCATCATCACATGAAAAACTGTCCAATCAATTATAAAATCTATTATACATATGTCAATTCACTCTTAAACTTTTCAAATTTTTCCAAATCAGTTTTAAAACTTTGCGCGAAATTTCAATATAGTCTTTTCTACTCTAAAATCGTTGATGCAGCGGAGTGCAACGTAGGGCAATAGGTGATCATTGGACCACCACATCGGCGATTTCTACGACATTGATTAAAAGGACTGCATTAAAATTTCACGCACAGGTTAACAACTAAATTGGCAAATTTTTTTTAAAAAAAATTAGAAGTGGCATCCGTACAATAGGTTTAGGATAAAAAAAAATGTCAAAAAAATCATAAACCTTCTGCGCTTTTGCCAATTTAGTCATAAACCCTTTAAATTTATCAATTCAATCCTAAATTTTTTTACATTTTGTCAATTTAGTCCTATTAGTTGGAAATTGCTGATGCGAATGCCGATGAGAACTATTTTTAATAAATTTTTAAGTAATTTTTTTCAAATTTTTTTAATTTTTTCTAAACCCAAAAATCAGTAGCACCACTGGCCCCTAGGTGAGAGCTTGCGGGGGCCGGCAATCCCCATCAAACTGTGGGCGAGGGTCATGAAGCCTTCGTGGCTACGGTCAAGGGCCGCACTCCCTTGCCCGCTCTTGCTATGGCTAGATCTAACCACTGGCTAAAGCCACGTCTCTCACCTAGGGTCTAGAGGTGGTAGCCGGCCTATCAACTCTGGCCCAAGACTTGGCAAAGACGCCAGTTTCTGGGTTCAAGAAAAAAAGTAAAGAAAAAAATTAAAGAAATCAAAAAATTATGCACATAAGCTTTTGTTATGCCACGTAGGATGGCTAACGTCCACGTCAATGATTTTCAGCCAATAAAATTGATAAAAATGAAAAGGTTTAGGCTTAAATTGACAAACTTAAAAACGTTTAGGACTAAATTGGTAAAATTGCAAAAAGTTTATGACTTTTTTGATAATTTTACCAATTTAGGACTGATTGAGTAATTTTTTTTTTGCATTGCATTTTAAGCAATTTCTTTTCCCATAGATTTATGCACGTGAACTATGAGAAGGGCACAAGATGAGGATGACACAATGTAAGCCACTGCAATACGGACGATCGAGAATCACATTAAGAATTGCCACGCTAAAGACTTTTTTTCATAGGCACTCTGAAACCCCCCGGCAGTAGCTAGGAGATTTGGCTTTATTAGACGTTACATATACGCCGACGCCATGAACCGACCTTCAAGTTAAGTTTGGCTGCGAGCTTGAGGAGGGTCGTCTAATTAAGCTCCCACTCAGCAGGAGGTTCGTACAAACCAAGTTAATTACTTGAACTCGAGCTCGAGAAGGCCGAACTGGGCCGTAAAGCAGAGCCTGCATGTCCAAGCCCACTTAACTTCTAAGTACGGTCTGGCTGATGATGCTCAGCTAATGATCAAGGCCGGCCCTCCAAAGCGTTTGTGCCACGGTCCAGTTTCTCCCGTACCCATGTGAGCTGAAAAGTTGGGATTTTGTGGCATCCGGGTGAAGTGTGAGGGATGGGGAAGGGTTGACACAATTGGTTCTTAAGAGTGGCGTCGTGGAATTTGTACTAGGAATCCAGGGATAAGATGAATTATCGTATCAAAGAATTTCTAAAAGTGGGATTGGCCTCCTATGCACAAACTGATTCGAAGCCGATGTCCCTCTCTTAAATGATGACTATGACAGACCAACACCAATGATTGCTTTGAAGTGATGTGCCCGTCTTGCATGAGGGACCTGATACCTGAGTCCAATTGGGCGTGGGGCGGTTACTATTGCGATGATGCGATTCGCTCTACCATCCTTCGACATGATCTATTGAGGAAAGGTTGGCTTGATGTTCCAGTTAAGTAGTCACCGCACGGGCCATGACCGAGGAAGTTTCGGCTAGTGACATCATTCTATCACTTGTTTAATACAGAAATGGAAAATCCAAAACTTGGAAAAATGGAACAATAAAAAAAGCAGTTGATATGAGAACGATAACGAGTCTTATAAAATATTTTTCAGGCACTTGGCATTTAATACTGCTTTGCAAATCCGCCAATGTGCGCAGGCTATAAAGATAATGGTAGGCTATTGAGTAGGAGCTTAGGCTACGTTGGCCCAATGAGTACTTAAAAATATTTCACGACAAGCTCAGCCAAATGCTGACATATGGTCTAGAGCTTAGATGGGTTAATCCAATCTCCACTGCCTTAACGTTAAATCTTTCTGAATGAAATTGCCCGGAAATTTCTCCGACCTGCACTTGTGTAATTAAATTTATGTGGCGAAGAGAGATGACCCTGAATTTGCCCATTTAATTACTAACCAAAGACTATCACCCATCTATCCTAAAAAGGAAAAAATTACCAAAACATCATAAATCTATTGTAATTACGCCAATTCAGTCCTAATTTTTTCTAATTCAGTCCTAAACTTTTTGCGTTTGTGACAATTCATTCCATCTGGCCAATTGTGGTTGAAAATTGCTAACGCATCCACCGATGCTAACATGGACTATTTTTTTATTAATATCTTAATATTTTTTAATTTTTAATTTTTAATTTCCTTCTTTCTTCTTTTTTCTTTCCTTGCCTTCTTCCTCCAATCGGTCGTTGGACCTTGGTGATTGACCAGAGGTGACGACAGCATGAGGTCGACCTTGTTAGTTTTTTATGAGGCTTGCCAAGCCTCACCAGCGACGGCGAGGGTTTGGGCGAGGCTAGTGGCGAGGGCAAGGCGCGACCTCAGCAGCCTTGCCAACGGAGCTGCGCCTCATCAGTGGCCGATGAGGAGTTGCGCCTCATCCGTGGCCGATGAGTTATGTGATCGGCGAGGAAAAGGCATAGAAAGAAAGAAAAAAACTAAGAAAGGAATAAATAAATAAATAAATACATATAAATCTATGATATTATTAAAAATTATTCACGTCAACGATGGTGAATGGCCGACATCCATGTGAGCAATTTCTAACAAAAGTTGATCAGATGGACTTATTGGCACACATGCAAAAAAAAAATTTGGATTTGAATTGGGTACAAATGTAAAACAAAAAAAATTTTTTTAGAACTAAATTGCATAAAGGTAAAATGTGTAGGCTGAATTGGCATAAAAAAAAGTTTAGAATTAAATTATAATTACAATAAATTTAAGACTTTTTTTAGTAATTTGCCCAGCCTAAAAGTATAGAAGTAGCACTCTCGTTACCAGCACCAATTCACTAAAAACACTTTAACTTTTAGACCGATCTCAACTTTGGCACACAACTTTTGTTTGTTGTTTTGTTTTGTTTTTTTGTGGGCCTTTACCCTTTTACCTTAAACCACCGGCTTTCACACTACACCACAACATCTGACTGTTAAATATTCCATCCAATGTTGCCGTTAGGGGCTTGATATGGCAATTCTACATTTACATTTACCTCCAAGACGCTTGTTGACGCAGATTGAATGCAATCCCCATTAACTTTCTAATATCGCGGCTGAAATTCTCTCGATCCTGCTGACGTCGATGAATCGGATGAAAGGCAATAGCCCACTCGATCCACCATGTATTGCATCTAACTTAAAGCTGCGTAACGCCATAAAAAAAAAAATATTTGGTTAGGTCTGGTTGCGAAATCAACGATCTAGTAATAATGGATTTAACAAGTGCTTACGCAATCAATTGCATCAAGACCTAGGGTACGTGTTTTGTGGAAAAAATTATCAAAAAGTCATAAATCTGTTGCAATTATGTCAATTCAATCTTAAGCTATTTTCTTGTCAATCTAGTCCTAAGTTTTTTACATTGGTGTCAATTTCAGCCAACTTTGGCAAACCGACGTTGACGTTGACAATTTCTATAATATTTCACTATTTTTTTTTATAATTTTTCTTTTCTTTACTTTTCTTTCCTTAGACTCTTGGGCTAGCGAGGGGCCACGGTGCCCTCACCCTTGCCTTTGGCTCGCGACCCTTCCCGCCCTAATGTCTTCAGAAAAAGAAAGTAAAGAAAAAGAAATGTTACTAAAAATTACTCACGTTAGCACCATCATCGATGTTAATGTCGGGCTTGATGGACTGAATTAACAAAAAATGCAAAATATTTAAGGATTAAATTGGCAACAATTACAATAAGTTCAGGATATATATAGTTTATTATGATTCTCCCTATGTTTTTGGCATTATTAGGATCTTTCCTTGTTTTATATTTATAGAACAATGCAATTTGCTTTATTAGTGGGTTCAAATTTGATGCTTAATAGAAAGACAAATCAAAGCCAGATTTGTTGGACGTAGAAATAAGTAGATAAATAATTTTAAAAAATAAGGACCAAGAGTTATATGCTTAAGGAACCATCTATCCTCTCATCATTATGGTACAAAACACAAGATTATTAAGCCAATCAAACTTTTTTTAAATATAGTCAACGCATGCAACCAACCTATAGATGTTTCCCATTATTCATGATGGGGAGTTTTGCAATCCAAGAATCATCTAACACATGTTATGCAATGATTAGGGGTTTTTCTGCAAAAAATCTTTCTGCTTTTCTTTCTTGATCCAACTCTGTCCATCACACGATATAATGCCCACCATATCCCTAAGAACCACCGGTTTAAAGAGGACATACTTGGAAAGAGTTCAAAAGGATAGAAAAAGATGTAACATCTTCAAGATTTCTAATACACACCACACTGATCAAAAGTCGGAGTGATCTAATCCTAGCTATCTGCTAATTGTGATCTCCCTTGTTTTGCCTAGAGATGAGTCAATCCTCTGCAGCTTCAGTTGATGCTTGAACCTGTTGATGAGTCATCGGCCCTGCATCGGACCTCCTCGTCCCCGTGACCACTGGTTTTAAACCGTTCCCTTCTCTTGCGCTCGCCGGCCGGCGCCTCTCAAGGAAACCTCCATCTTCTTCTTCATCGTCATCTTCATCGATATGCAGAGTGGGGTACTTGCGCTATCTGGCAGATCTCGCCTGCCTTCTCTACTCTCTCGTCACGTTCCTCGGCTATCAGGAACACAAAAAACATCCTCATTTTTTTTTTTTCTCGCCACTTGATCTACTTGTTCTTGCCGAAATCATAAACTATTCTATCAATCATCTTCTTTCTTTTCTCTTCCTCTTCTTTCTTCTTCTTCTTCTTCTTCTTCTTGCTGTTCTTGCTTGTGCCTTTGTGCCTCTACTCCTACTCTATCTATCTATCTACTACTTGTTCTTGCCGAAAGTGTTGAGCGACTTCTTTAGATTTGGGGTAAATTTAACATTCCACAGGGTCGGTGTTGGGAACGTGGGGTTGTTGCAAGTCGTTTTTTTCTTCTTGGATTATTCTATTTCTTCTTCTTAGTCACTGACTTATGGGTTGGGCTGTAGAATTGCCGGGAGGCCATGGGCTTGTGGCTTTCTGGGGCAACAAGTGGAAGGAGATGCTAGCAGAAGCAGATATGGATCATCTTCTTTTAGCTCTGCTGTTCTGGTCTTTTTCTGGGTTCTTTCTTTTTTTTTTTTCTTGTCTCTGGTCTGGTCCAATATGAGGATTCTGGTTTTCGTTTGAATAAGTGGGTGACAGTGGAATAGGTAATTCGATCTCCATTGGTTCGGGGGGGCTTCCCACAGGTAGTGGTGGAGGGCCACTGGCAAAGTGGCTGGTTGTTCCTTTTCTTTTGGTTTGTGGTCTGTTTCCAGAAGAAGTATGTAATGGGTGATTTTCGGGGGGGGGGGGGGGGGGGGGGGGGGGGGGGGGGGAGCTTGTGGGGAGGGGGAGGAATCGACGGGGGGGGGGGGGGGGATGGGGGAGAGTTGGGGTGGAGGGGGGGGAGGGAGCCGCGGGAAGGGGGGGGGAGGGCGGGGAAGGTCGGGCAAAGGTGGGGCTTGGTGGGTCTTTCCGGGTCTGGGGGGGGGTTCTTGAAATTGGTCTTTTTTTTTTGTCTTTTTTTTTCGGTGCTCATCATTATGGGTACTATCCGGAGAAGAAAACCGAGCTCCTGTGTGGAATTGGATTGCAATGGTGCCAATTAATAACCAATTCATTAGTTTACGCAAGCACAGCACGAAAGACACTTGTGAGGTGGTGAACCAGCTGTTCATATGGGCCCAAGACTGCTGAGGTCGAAGGATTGGTGTTGTTGTTGGTGCGTATGCCTCATCAGAACATAGTGCTTCTGCTCCGAAAACCCACATCAAACCAAAAAAAAGAACCAACAAAAAAAAAGTGAACAAAATTTTTTAATTGGGG
>JAGVVM010007380.1:0-21037 GCA_019149425.1 Psidium friedrichsthalianum
CCAGCATTTCCCCAGTCCCCTTACTCAACACTTCCCCCCCTTCCTCGTAATGATGTACGTAGCCATCCAGTTAATGTGAAGTAGCTGTTCTCGCGGGTTGATTTAGTGTTGATTTTTTTGTTAGGCTACACGGTGGATATACCGATGTTGAATCAGTGATGCAATTGATTAGTGGCAGTAAGTATATGAATCTGATGTTTTCAGCTTCGAGTAAAGCGACTTCGAAAGAGCTGGAACGGATCGATCAGTTGTTCTAACCACGTACGCAGATGGCTCCTCTGGTTTGATCGAGTAAGTGGCTTTAGTTACTGTGTCCTTTTGATCTTGAAAAGAAAGTTTATAATCGCAGTTGGTGGATATCATTCTCCAAATGAGTATTGATAATATCGATATGAACTGAACAATGGAGACTGTATAGATTTATCTAGTATCAAGGTCGCATATTTGATTATGTTGCAATACTCATGCTTATGACGGAAGTTGCAAATTTTATAGACATCATGATGCGATCTTCTAAGTTCTCTGTGGTTTTTGTTATTTGTGCAGCTTCTTTATCTTTGAGTTCCTTTTTCATTTACATTTTCATTTTTGGCATAGATGGAGTGCTTAAGGTTGTTGTATGTTGGAGGGCGGCGTAACAAATGTGATACCTTTGTGTAATTTCCTTTCTCTAGTTTCTTCGACTTCAAATTTGGCTGCTGCTCTTCTTTTTATGGTTGTAGTTCTGGTGCTCCTTTGCTTTGTTCCTGCACCGGTACCCATACAGTTAGCAACATCAACATCACCTTTATCCCAAGAGGAACCTATACAGTCATAGTACATAGGATTTCTCTTGATTCTTCTTGTGAGTTATCTTGCTGCTTGAAATTGTAATTTTGTAGTGTCTAGAAGTGTGTATGCTTGTGAATGTTGTCACTACAATTGAGTACCAGTCAGGTACAAGGATCAAAATAATGTTTGTGAATAAGTATTTTGTGGGTTTGTAGTGGTGGTAGCATGTGTCAAACCTATACATTAGTTTTCGTAACGTGGCAGCTGTATGGGGTATGCATAAGTGCCTGCATTGCAATTGAGTTTTAATAATTAGCAATTGACAGTATCTATTCTTTTAAAATCAAGAGGCTCTTTCTTAAAGTTATAATAGGATCTCGTTGGTACACAGAGATTGGAGCCTATTGATTGTATGATCGTTATCAATTGGTTCTTTTCTTGTGATAAGTCTGTCTTGTATTGCTTTGAATTAAGTGTGTTCCATCCCAAGATCATTTTCTCACGTTGATGTCATATATCTAAAGTACTTGGCATACTTTTACAGCCCAGAAGCAATTGAGGCTCTTTGTTCAGACATGGAAGTGGATCATACTGATATTAGAATTTTGATGCTTGCTTGGTAAGCTATATTCCACAACACCTGTTAACTTTTGTATCAGCTTTTTGTTGGAAACTGATAAAGCATTTATATTAGGAAAATGCGAGCTGAAAGACAGGGTTACTTTACCTTGGTAAGAAGCATATTCTGACTGACACTATGTCTTGTACCAGTTTAGTTGTTGACACTTTTTTTATTTTTTTCAATTGATGGGGCTTCCTTCTATGTCTAGGAGGACCAACCTCACAATTCTTCTTTGTGGTTTCTTTATTTTGATGCTTTTTGAGAATACCGTCTAGTTGATGAAAGGAAAATTTCATATTTAAATGAATTTAGTATGTTTTTTTCAATTTCTTAGGATGCTTTATTTGATTGGGTAAATCATATTACACATGCTTAGTTGTGCCTAAAGTTACTGGAGCACCTGTTTATTTCAAAAACCTTAAGAGCAACAGTTATCAAGCTACAGGGACAATTAAAAAGCAACAAATGTCAAGGTGCCTTAGATTGATTTTTTTAGCCCAGGTGTGCAGATGATTGATTATGCGGACATTAATAATCTCCATCACCTATTTAGTCTACCACGAGGGATTCCGTGTTGGCCGGATAATTGACAATGTAAAGTTTGCCACAAAGGATTCTATGTTGGCCGAATAATTGACACTGTAAAGTTTGGAGATTGTTGATGCGCACCCCTATCAGTCTCAGCTCACTTGGACTTGAAGATGGTAATTCAAGCTACGAAGCTTTTGCTAACATTTCTTGAAAGTACTTATGATTGACGGGTGGTGCGGAGTGATTTTGGAAAGTGAGGGACGTCCTTTGAATTTAGGCAAAACCAAGAGGTGGACCCCTAATGTACCTATTTAGTTTGGTATCTCTATATGAATTAGATGATGCTGGAGTTTTCCATTTCGTCCATGGTCCCTTAGTTGATACATGGGAAAATTGTCCCTTTGTGTTTTTTAATGGCATGAGATCTGGTAATACTTCTCCTGATTTCCTTGCATGAATACTTCATGGAGGAGGCTTGTTTGATAGTTGAACTGATTCAATTTCGCAGGATGAGTGGCGTAGAGGGCTCAAATCATTGAGAGCTGATACTGTAAGTAAGTTGAAAAAGGCACTTCCGGAGTTAGAGAAAGAGGTGAGCTTCTTAGAGCAGTTTCTTTATGACTTCGAAGTGGGCACTGAGTGTTGTGTTATATTAAATTGTAAATTGCGATGGGGCTGATTTTTTGTGGTTTTGTTTTGATTCTAATTGGAAAAGGTGAGAAGGCCATCAAACTTTGTGGATTTCCATGCCTATGCTTTCCGCTATTGCCTGACAGGTATGACAAAAGTTTTTCTTGGTTTTGTTATATTGGAAGAATTATGAGGTCCATTCACATTTTGAAAACTTCCAGAGGAGAAACAGAAGAGTATTGACATAGAGAGCATATGTGAATTACTTGATCTAGTCCTCGGATCCCTGTATCGTGCCCAAGTGGATTACTTCGTCGAGTATTTAAAGGTACAGTGTCGAGCATGCCTTCAATTGCTGTTTTCAAATTTTCTCTGAAGCTTTGATCACGTGTTTCCTATGGAGTGAAGGACATAAATTACTGTAACATCGCCCCTCCGCCCCACGGTGTAGTATCAAATCATAGACTGCTGAAGTAAAGCTATGCTAGAGATAGGAACTTATTTTCTCTCGTGAGGCTGCACATACAATCTGTTAATTCAATTGTTAGATGTCTGTTTTACTAGCACATGCCTTTGGTCCTTCAAGGTGTTTTTCCCACTAATATTGATGAGACAACTTAAGGGCTTTTTTCTGAGGCCAGGCGCAAAAACTACTTAATGCTCCTCGTTTTTCTTACCAAACTTGAAAATGAAAAAGGCCACCAGATTTCTTTCCCAAAAAAAAAAAAGGCCACCAGATTTGTAGAATGTAAAATGCAGAATTCAACCCAAACCAATCCAAAGCTTTTAGTACTTTGAGGTGTTGTTCCCACTAACACTGACGAGACAACTTAACAGCTTGTTTGTGAGGCCGGGCGCAAAAACTACTTAATGCTCCTCCTTTTTCTTCCAAACTTGAAAATGAAAAGGGATATGACAAGTTTTGGAAAACTATGAAAACAGTAGATATGATTCTACATTTCAATAAGAACCACCCGATTTGTAGAATGTGAAACATAGAAGTCAACCCAAACCAACTCAAATCTTTTAGGGCGAGGAATTTTTGCTGCCTTTTTTTTTGTACGCTCAAAGTCTGCTCCATTCGTTGCCATAGTAATTTTGTGATTTTTGATGAGTGACTATGGAAACAGAAACATTTAAATGAGATAGACAAATTGATATCTGAGATTATTTACCTGTGTTCCTGCTGTTGATGCAGACTCAGACTGACTACAAGGTCATAAACATGGATCAGTGGATGGGTTTTCTTCGCTTTTGCAATGAGGTACTCCTCTTGTGGGTGTTTCCTTCTGTTTTTTTTATCACTTTTTGTATGATTGTCACTACTCATGACAATGGCTGTGAAAATAACCGACAACAGAATGTAGGCCTTAAAAGTTCAAGTGCAACGATTGGTTTGTGTCCTTAACTATGATATAAGGAGTTTCACACTGTCAGCAGGGTTTGACTTTTTCATTGTGACAATTATATGTGCTTGACAGGCTTACCTTCTGTGATCCTCTCTCTTTTGACAGATAAGCTTCCCTGATTTCGGCAATTATAATCCTGAACTCGCCTGGCCATTGATTTTAGACAATTTCGTTGAATGGATGAGAGAAAAGCAGGGCTGAAGCAAAAACATGTCGTCTGTTAGCTGCTGTAAACGACATTCATTACTGAATTAGGTACACTTTAATTATCATCAACATAATGCCTTATGAATACCATTTACACCGTGGCTATCATTTGATTGCGAACTTGTGTTAATTGTATGCAGGATTGCCGTGAAAATGCGCATTGAATTGCTTTTGCAATCGCTCGTTTTCTTTGCTCTTTGGGTCTACGTTTTACCTGTAAACTATCTGGCAACTTCCTCATTCTTCAGAATTCTGCTTTGTAGAATGTGACAATAACCCCTTTTTTATTTTGTTATTAATTGAATGAATTGCTATTACCAACCGATTGAGTGCATTCACTGGACTCAAACTGAGGTTTTGATGGTAGTCCAATCTGGTGTGATGATGAAAGAATCAATATGAAACTGAAATTAGCTTATATGGAAGATGTTACTTCTGGTCCTTCACTGGAGAGGATCTGAGTGACCTTTTCTCACCCATGTAATTAGTTTTGACAGTGTAGAGGAATGAAAATGGTGTTATTTGCAAGTGAAGTGACTCGCAGCGAGCTTGTTTTACCTTTATGCATGTGTCTTACGGGAATCAGTTCTGCAAATGGAGCGTGTTACTTCTGTTGCTAACAAATGGAGGACCAATACGTGAGGAATTTCTTTGTTTGGTGACACTTTTCACATTCAAGTGTCCCCAGAATACTGTGATCAGTAGCATAATCGAACTGGAAAACTTTTCAATTATGGTTTGCTTGCACAGGCCCCTTCTTGGTTCGAAAAGCTACCCCAATCCATTTTCAAGAATGCTGTGAACTTGCACATTTTCAAGGTTCATTCACACGGCCGATAAGTGCAGAAATTAGGCTGCATAATGTGAGTGTTAGTGGTCATACGTGCCTCTGCAAATGATGTCGTCCTTGGTTCTACTTTGCTGGACACTTCTTTGGGTTTGAACTGTCTAGAACTTGGATTTCCGGTGTCTTGTTACTTCTCTTTCTTCAAAAACAGACTTAAGAAAATGTCCTGAAGCTCAAATCGGCGGCTTATTTCCCATTTTTGATACAATGGTGTCACTACCGAGAGTTTTTTAGATGCACCGGGTGAAGTGTTGTAGCGCATACCCTTCCTGCTCTTACAGTCGGTCTGCCGGATCCAATGCTATACCTCTCGGTCCCTGTAACCCACTCCTCCTTGGTGAGGCCTTAGCCAGTCTCCCTCAACTCTCACATGGGATGGCTGTGAAACTCGTTTCCTCCACGTTTAATGATCGCCTCTTTACCTTTTCTAGGAAACCCGGGTGGACCTTTGCTTAAACAGGCTTGCTTGTAATGTCAATATGTGGGACGTCACGGCACATGGCCATGTGATGGTGGCCCCTTTTTTCTCGAGGCAATGAGTAATGTGGTCAGAGCTTTATTTCAATCACAAGATTGAATTATCAAGCCACTTAGTTGAATTATCAAGCCATTTAGGCCCTACCGATTCCTAACCCCTTGCTCCTACCTTGACAAAACATGTCCTGGGAAACGGCACCACTGAGTCTCGAATTCTCAATTCTGAATAAAGCAAATTGCCTCGTTGGATTTCTAACTTTCGCTTCTTTTGTTGGACAACTGATCGACCTTCTCCACGACGGAGGATCATGCTCTTGTCGAAGCTCTTAACCAACCGCTTCATTATGTCCGGATATGTAAAGCTGGGCTAAAAAGAACAGAGGCAACCAAAATGAATTGAAATGAATGCAAATGGCAGCATCACTCAATCATCAGTTGATAATCCAGGCATGTACAACTATGAGCTGCCTGCCCTCACAAAAAGTTGTTAGCGTCGTATGGTATATGACACCAGAAAGAATTTGATATAGGAAAAACCATTGAAATGGACCGCCCTTGCATCGTATTCGGCAAGTTCGGTGAAGCTGGCAATCACTTGTGTTTCGGCATTTCGAGGAAGAAATTAACGAATGGCTTTTTACGAGGGGGACGAATGATCAATGGGGACGATGGAGGCTGAGTTCGTCTGCTCCTGCTTCTGCCACGGGTTGCACTGCTAGGAGATGAGGATGAAGAGTTGGACGAAGAGTTAGACGAACAGATTTTACTCGAACCGTTCCTCAGTTTCATCTTCTCTCCTTCTTGAGTTTTGTCTTCCACCTTGTGATGCCGAACCTTGGTTGTATTCAGACTTGCTGGAAGAACACAGTTAAAAAGAGACCCTGCAGGAAAGAAATATGAATAAGCAAATGCCATTGAAGCAGCACCAGGAACTATAGTTGATCATCGAAGCCACAGAAGTTCCATCACCAGTACTGAATAGCAAAACTTTCTTCCAATATGAGTCAGGCTAGTGCACTCAGAGCAAAATCAAAAAAGCAAAGCAATGGATCACTTTTCACTTTTTCTTTGTACCCCTCACCGCAGAATTTGACTAGTGCAGGTAAGTTAGTCTGAACAGAGAAGAAGAAAAGTACGTGAAATGGAGTTCTCACCATTCTAGCTAGACGATTGACCCAATTGGGTATAGGATTTCCAGCGAGCTTAATGCAAGCATCGTTGCAGAAATGGTTGCAGTTCTTGGTGATGAGATTATATGCATTTCCTCTGTATCCTGAGCTAGATCCTCCATCAATGCCCTAACTTCTGCAGGACCCATATCTGTCTTCCCAATTAGTATCGTCTTCCTAAACGTGAACCCTTCACACTGTTTCGGCTCGCCTTCAAAGATTCCAGTCGACGGGTACTCATGAGCTCCAAATGCATACTCAACCCCATGAACTGCAGGGCTTGAAATTGCCAGAAAATTGAGCAAGATTGGCACTTTCCAATTCCAGCAAAGATAAAGACAACAAAAACCCATTTGAAAGCAAACACAAATGAAACTTGATGATTAAAGTTCAATGACTTGGAAAGGACGATGACTAAAGAAATCACGAATCAGTGGACCCTTGTATTTCCATCGCTATCGCACATGTGAAGGACATTCATTCGAATTGATTTTCCAATCGGGTGTCCAAATCTAGCATTTTCTGAAAACCAGTAGCAGAAACAGCAGGAGATAATCTCGAATGATTCCAACACGCTGTCACCTAGAATGGAGACACAACACACGCACAGAGCAAACTCCACGGCAGATGTTTAAAGAGGTTTATCCCACAAAGACCAAGTGATCCAAATTCAAAGCGGACCAACTTAGATCTAAGTTTCAGCAAAGAGGAAGCACCCCTGTTTTGAGAGAGAGAGAGAGAGAGCTTTGCAGGAACTGACCTTGTACACCGGAAATGATAAACTCCGAGGCCGAGCCAGTAGGCGTAGCCATTGTAGGGCGTCAGATCATACACGTTGAGGTAGACCGGGACAGATCCTGAAACACACTCGCTCGTTGAACCTCCTCTGCACAACATCTTCTGATCTCACCCACATTCAAATTTCAAATTTCAAAAGGACAAACTCATAATGACCCCTCACCCCTCCGTTTCCTTCAGCAACGAAGTCCAACAGCCATCACTCTTTCAGTGAAGCTGGGACTGGCCCTCCTGAAACAATACCAGATCAATCCAAAGCACAAATAACATATCTGACATGAATCCTTAGCTTTTTTTGTTGCCTTTTTCTGGGCATTTTTTCAAATCTTACAGAAGAGAATGAGAATGTTCTTTCCATGGGTTTCCACCGGCGGCAAGTAGTGTGCCGCACCGGACTCTCCCTTTGGACTTTGGCTCGTATATAAATCAAGCTTTCATAAAAAAATTGACCTGTCATGAATAAATAGTACCTGGCAATGGCTTGTGATTTTTATCTCTCTGTGTACATTCTTAGCTGTGTGGGATCACATACATATCTTGAGATTCGTACTGAAAAGCAAAGTAAGGTCCACTCATTATGGCATGCAGTGGGGTAGTGCCTTAAAAACTATTATTTCTATGATCTGTGAACGATTTTTAAAATTAAAAAAGAAATGATAGAAAAAGAGCATTTGTTGGATGAGGCTAGGAGCACCCTAAAAAGGAAAGGACCGCTTGATTTGATTTACATCCTTTTTTTTTTTTTACCGTAAAACCCACCAAAAATTATTAAATTATACTTAACGTAACATAGTTCCCTCGAATGTTCTTTTGTGACACAAACAACATCAAAATTGTACAATGTGCCAAAATTTATCTTTAAATTTTTTTATGACACAAAATCCCCCCAAACTTAATTTATATGACAAGTTTACCTTAAATTTTTTATGACACTGAAATTCTCGAATTTAGATGGTGCGTCACATGCTTACTCACTATCAATTTTTTTCCTTTTTTCATTTTTCCTCCTTCCTTCATCTTCATTGTCGCCCTTGGCACGGCCTCCCCTTACCGCCGCCATCACATAGCCCTAACCAGTCGCCAAATCAAGGAAGAAAACGGATGAAAAAGTATAAAAAAAAATGAGAAGAAAAAAATATACAATGAGTTGATATATTTTTTGTTGTGTGAATGACACGTTAGCCTCGTTGCTTTTCGTCATTCATGTAGGCAATCGTGAGATTTTTTAATAACGTTCATTAACGGATGGGGTTTTCGGTATAAAAGAAATCAAAATAAAATATCACAGTAAGTAAAAGTCGAATTAGTTTTTTTTTTTTTCCCTTCTTGTCCTATTTTTCATACTAGTGCATGGGGAAGCAAGTTCTGTCATATGATTGACGCGCATTACAGCCTTTACAAGCAAATTTGGAGCTTGTGCCAGAGAGAATGGGCTCACATCAAGCTCAAAACTGCACCGGCAAAAACCACTTTTTAAAAGCAAAGGTCATCATTTACTGTCAATGGGGCAGTTAGGATTAAGTTAAGGGATAAGGAGTCAAAAGGCTATACTTTAGGGTACATGTAAGCTTTTGCTAGTTCTTGACCCATTTTTTTTTATCTGGCTTTAGTCAGACAAAGTTCTTTAATTTCTGTAGCAAAAGATGGATGAGCTCTGTCTACGTTGCTCCTGCTGCATTTCAGGGTTCAAAATCATGTGATTGGAGGCACGCAAAGTATCTTTCTCAGCCTCGTGCATCACAGATAAGGTGAACCTGCAGCACTTAAAAATTTCCGATAATTAATATTTTACGGTATTAATGAAGTGAGGCTTCTTCCATAATGATAGGATGGACACCGACTTGACTACGACGCCAAATAATGCAGAATGATCTTAATCCAAGAAAACGAGATACTGAGATCGATAATGAAGAAAACAGAACAAAAGATGGACACCAAGAGAGAGGCAATAAAAAATCAACTTAATGGAGAGCTCCATTTTCGATTGTGATGAGAAAGTGAGAACTTTCAACCATGAACTTCCTACTGTCATCGTCCCAATGAGTAGTGACAGTGACTAGGGAGTAAAGCTTCGATTTAGAAAGTGGACAAAACATGAGATTGTAAATTTAGGAATTTTGATTTTTGAGAAGGGGACATGACGCCGGTTTCATCAGCGGTACCTGCTACCTTAATGATCTTCTTCTCGACGTCTTTGGTTGCGTTTTTAGTTTTTGAAACATAGATGCTGTAATTGCCATCCTCTGAACGAGCAGTGACAGCAAGTAGGACTAAAATGGCCGAGGCTTCGGTTTAGAAAGTGTACAAAACTTGATATTGCAATTTAGGAGTTTTGATTTTTGAGTAGGGAACAAAATAACTGAGGTTTCGATTTAGAAAGTGTACAAAATGTGAGATGGCACTTTCAGGAATTTTGATTTTTGACAAGGGGATAGGATGCTGGTTTCGATAGCGGTTCCAGCTTCCTTAATGATCTTCTTCTCGACATCTCTGGTTGCATCTTCAATTTTTGAAACGAAGATGCTGTAATAGCCATCCTCCAGACAAGTAGTGATAGTGAGTAGGGAGTAAAATAGCCTAGGCTTTCGTTTAGAAAGTGTACAATAGGAATTTTGATTTTTGAGAAAGAGATAGGATGCTCGTTTGATCTTACATGCTTCCTCACTCTCCAAATGAGTAGATATAGCGAGTAGGTAGTAAAATACCCAAGGCTTCGATTTAGAAAGTGTACAAAACATGAGAGTACAATTTTAGGAATTTTGATTTTTGAGAAATGTATAAGATTGTTGGTTTCGGTACTTGCTTCATTAATGATCTTCCTCTCAATTGCATCTTCAATTTTGAAATGGAGATGCTGCAATTACCATCCTTCGAACGAGTAGTGATACGGAGTGGGGAGTAAAATAAACGAGGCTTCGATTTAGAAAGTGTAGAAAGTATGAGATTGCAATTTAAGGAATTTTGATTTTTGGGAAGAGGATGGGATGGTGGTTTCATCGGCAGTACTTGCTTCCTTAATGATCTTCTTCTCAACGTGTTTGGTTGCATTTTAGCAACGGAGATCTTGTAATCGCCATCCTCCAAACAAGTAGTGATAGCGAGTAGGGAGTGAAATAGTCGAGGCTTCGGTTTAGAAAGTGTACAAAACATGAGATTGCAATTTTAGGAATTTTGATTTTTGTGAAGAGGATAGGATGCTGCTTTGATTAACGATACCTGCTCCCTTAATGATCTTCTTCTCAACATCCTTGATTTCTTCTTCAATTTTTGAAACAGAAACGCTGCAGCTTCCATCTTCCAAACGACTTGTGATACCGAATAAGGAGTAAAATAGTCGAGGCTTCGATTTAGAAAGTGTACAAAACATAATATTGCAATTCAAGGAATTTTGATTTTGGAGAAGGGGATAGGATGCTGGTTTCATCAACGGTACCTGCCTCCTTAATCATCTTCTTGATGTCTTTGGTTGCATCTTCAGTTTTTGAAACGAAGATGCTGTAACTGCTATCCTCCGAACGAGTAGTGATAGCCAGTAGAGAGTAAAAAAGCCAAGACTTCGGTTTAGAAAGTGCACAAAACATGAGATTGCATTTTTAGGAATTTTGATATTTTCGAGAAGGGGATAGGATTCTGGTTTCATCGGCGGCACCTGTTGCTTCCTTATTGATCTTCTTCTCGATGTCTTTGGTTGCATCCTCAATTTTTGAAACGGAGATGCTGTAATTGCCATCCTCCGAATGAGTAATTCTAGCGAGTAGGGAGCAAAATAGGCAAGGCTTCGGTTTCGAAAGTGAACAAAAGCATGAGATTGCAATTTTAGGATTTTTGATTTTCGAGAAAGGGATAGAGTATAATTTTTTTGATCTCTTATTCTTGCAAACTGTTATGGTCATCTGACTAATTTCGTTGACACGATGTTATGGATTTATGTCGGTATATCGAACTAACATGGTAATTGTTTGAATTGAGCTCTAATCTCTCTGTAGTAGAGAACAAAAATTTCATCTCTACCTATTTATGTCGGTATCCTCACATTTGTCGCCTGCATTTGAGCACTCAAGTAGTGGTGTGAAATAAATTTTTGGCCGTATAATTTAGCTCTTGTGAAGTGTGGTGCCATCTATCTTAAAACCTAATTAAATCATCGATCTCCAAGTTGCAGTTGAAGCTGCATATTCCGTCTTGCGCATGATAACAGTAAAGAGAATGACACTCTTACCTCTTCTCGCATAATCTTCCTTTAGGTTGTCTTCAGCATTCCCTGCGGAAACCTTTTCTTCCGGGCTTCTGTTCTTAATATCTGTCTCGGGTGCGAATAATTCCTGGTGCTTCATGGCTTCATCATGAGTCTCGCCTTCAACTTCCTTCATTTCTAAGGAGACCATTCTCACTCACCTGACCAGGTGTTTGGGGAGCTACGCACGTTGTCCTCCTTGTGAGTTCCTTCGGGGTGAATTCACTTGCCCTTTTTGCCATTTCTTTCAAGAAATTTATTTGTCAACTGAGTACAAATTTTGTCAAAAGGAAATAGTCACTCCAAGTCACTCATTCTCAGCATATCGAACTAACCAGTATAATGAGTCAACTACACCGCTCGAGTAACCATTTAGACCGTGCACAAGAGAACGATCGATCTATATACCCTTTAAGTTACTGTGGGCTTGGCCATAAGCACCAGGCATCCAAATGGATGTAACTTGGCTGCGCCCTATGCGCCTAGCTCCATTGGACCGGGTGTCCGAGTTAGGAGCAGTGAAGGACCAGCATCAATAAGTATTACTCGGCTAGGTGCCTCTCATACCATGAGTACCAGTATGATAAGCACCCAAGGATCTTACGCAAGGAGTAACAGTAGGCGCAATCACCCTAAACCAGCAGACAAAGTGCTTGCCAGATTAGTAAACATATCCACAAACAAGGATAAAACACCACAGGCTACCACAACAACACGCAGAGTACTAGAGGGCGAGACTCCAAAAAAGCAAAGTCTTCACCACAAGCTATATTTACTATCATTTTTTCCCTTTTTCTTTTTTCCTTCCTCCTTCATCTTCACAGTGGCCCTCACCGCCACCGCCCCCGTTACCATTGCCATCACCACCATCCTCACCATCACCAAATCAAGGAAGAAAGCAAAGGAGGAAAAGTTTAAAAAAAAAAAAAAGAGAAAAAATCATACAATGAATTGACATATTTTTATCACATGAGTGTCATATCAACACCGTTTGTTTTCCATCATCCATGTAGGTAACCACATAAGGTTTTTAGCAACCTTTGTTAACAAAATTTTGATTGTAAATGTGTTAAACGGGTACAAGTTTGGGATAAATGTATCATATCGATATAAATTCGGAGTTTTTGATGTCACAGAAAAAAATTATGGTAAATATGTTATACATATGCAAGTTTGGGGTTTATGGTGTTATAAAAAATTCAAGATAAATATATCACAGCGGCCATAATTTAGATACTTTGTGGCTTTTTATTTATTTATTACATACATTATGGGAAGCTGAGTTCTGTCATATAATTGGAGCATTAAAGCTTTTACAAGCAAAATCTGGGCTTGTGCTAGAGAGAATTGGCTCAGATCATGCTCAAAACTGTACCAGCAGAACCCCTTTCTAAAAGCAAAGGTCATGATTTACTGTCAATAGCGTGGTTAAGATTAAGTAAATGGATAAAGAGTCAAAAGGCTACGCTTTAGGGTACATGATAGGGATTCTTAGTTAGACATGAAACCGCCAAAAACCTTGGAACGGCACCCTAAGATCATTATAACTAAAATCTCGAAAACGTGGTAATTGAGAAAATGAATTTACGTATCTAATTCATCGTTTTTGATGCATAATAGAGATGATCCAAACTTAAGTATAGAGACCACCATTCACGAATAATGCTCTATAACTACTTCTTATGTAAAGTTAATTGTGCAACATGTTTAGAGAAGTGACTTGAGTTCTATTTATAAAATTTTCAATTAACTAGACTCTCTCGTCACGAATCGAGCTCAATTCGGCCCACACTAAATATTTTCATATTAGGCTAATTAAGAATTTCTATATCTTTTCTTTATTATACAAATCCCGTAAAATGACAATTGCAATATCAATTAATATAGCTCACATTAAAAAAAAAAAAACTCTCGCCAGACAAAGTTCTTTAATTTCTGTAGCAAAATATGGGTGAGCTCTTCTACAGTCCTCCTGCGGCATTTCAGTGGTCAAATCATGGGATTAGAGCACGCAAAGCACCTTCTTAGCCTCCTACAGCAATTAAAAATTTCCTAAGTTCTTCAGGGGGCAAAATAATTGAAATTTTACGATATAAATAATGTGAGGCTTGACTCCATAACGATAGGCGTGGACACGAACTTTGACTATGATGCCAAATAATGCAGAACGATCTTAATTCAGGAGAACAAGATACTAAGGTCAATCGTGAAGAAAACCGAACAAAAAATGGATGTTGAGAGAGAGAAGGGCAATAAAAATCAATTATGACGAGAAAGTGATTAACTTCCAAGCATGAACCTCCTCCTATTCATGACCAATGGGTGGATTTTGTTATTGAAATAAGTAATAAATAAACAACATTATCCTAAAAGGACATCATAAGTTTATACGACAACACTTGCAATCAAACTCAATTCCCCTTTTTTGGGTGACTTGACTGGCCCTAGGATTTGGGTCGTGCTTCACATGTTGAAGAGGGAAATCGAGCCCAATCTGATTGAAATAGCTCTATACTACAGAAAAGCCCATTTCACCACCTTCGAGTGTTTTTTTTTTTTTGGTCAGACACCTTTGAGTTTTAAAAGGAACAAACAATGATAGTTTTTGCTGTGAATTTTTTTATTTTAATTTTATTTGTTTCCTAGTTGAATATGAATCCCCTAAGACAGCAATTAAATCTGCACCTGTCTGTTTCCAAGTCAAAAGCATGGGAATGCCCTTATATGATTTGATATTTTCGTAACTTTATCACATGTAAACATGGGCGTACTATTTTGAGTGTGTCCTCACAATTTTATTCTGTCCCGTAAAAAAGGGGGTGAAGTCTTAAACAACACCGTTGATTGCACCGGCCTAACCACTAACATATGGCTTATCAAAGAAGAAACAGACATTTATCATATGGCTTATCAAAGAAGAAAGAAGCATTTATCAAAAACAGAAGTTATGGGTTATGTTACAAGTATGGTATAAAGACCAGACATAAAATGACTCAACGCAGCGGTGACACCCAACTGGGCCATCCTTCAAACAAGTCACCGCCATCATCACACCAGAGAGAGAGGGAGAGAACATGTGACATATCACTGTTGAGACATGATTACATCCCACCAAACCTTAAACTGCAACTGGTAATTGGAAGGGGACCTACACGCAGTCTATCTTAATCTGAAGTTTTATGAAGATTTTGCATCATAGTTAATGAAATAAAGACAAACCTCTTTTGTATGACAAGGTTAATATCGCGAAAAATCGTAAACCTATATATCTATGATAAATTTATCATAAATTAATTTTTTGACTATCAAAAATTCCGAATTGATATGTTTGTGATAAATTTATTTTTCGATAGTTTACGTTAAATTTTACCGTGAAATTGCTGAGTTGGATGATACATGACACTTAATAGGTGTGCCGGTTTGCGGTTTTTGCCCTCCATTTGTTAGGTACATTGGTTTGAGATTCTTCATTGTTACCCAATTTAATAGAAACTAATGAAAGGTAAATTTATCATAGGTACACCAATTATGGATTTTTGGTGATCAAATAATTAGTTTAGGATAAATTTATCATAAATGTATTAATTTGGATTTTTTTTTGTGGTATCTCCTATAATAATCGTAGAAGAAAGGGTCTGTTTAATTGTGTACGACGCTCGTTTTGATAAATTCTCTCACACCTAATCTCAGCAAAATGATAGCTCCATTCTCGGAGCAACAGGTCCTTCTCCAAAATGCAGCTTTGGGTGTTCCTTGATCCTGGCGCAAAATCAAACCTTTCCATTGTTTTATTTATTAGAAAAAGTGAGAGAAGACTAGGGCAGTCCAACACAAAACAATAGACAGCTCAACTTAAAGAGGGGTTTGATTTGGTGAGTGAATATTCAACACTTTCTGTAATCTCTTCCATATCTCAGACTTGTGTCTCACTCCACTCACACTCCATTGAAGTCCTTATCAAAGTCAGATTTTCCTGGTCTAATTAACTGTCATGATTAGAGGATTTTCCACTTCATTATGTCTTGATCCTATCAAATCCTGGTGCATTATGACTAATCTGGCTCACAGTTTGTGCACATCAGGCGGATTTTGGCCCCACTATGAAGAGGGCCATGCTTGAAGATTTTCCTGGGCAACAAATCAAATGATCAAGATTTTTAAACCGGCTGTGGAATTCAAATTATACCCTTTGGTTGAATAAATTAGGCAACTCAAACTAATTGATCGAATTGCGCACTGAATGAATCTTATTGTGGTCACATTTGCTTTCTACGTGAGCACTTTGATACTGCATTTTTTTTTTTACATTCTTTACTAAGATAAAGGATTTTCATTTGTCAAAAAAACTTCTATTAATGTAAGTTGTAGCATATAGAGATATTTACAATTGCTTCGCCGAGTTTGGTAACCTCTTAGTCCATACGTCAATTATTTGTGAAATCACACAGAGATAGATACGATGATTCTTCGAAATTATAGGAAAAACTTTGATGCTTCGAATGCACTCTGATTTTATTCCATCCACGTTGGAGTTCAGTAGATGGCACCATAACTCATAATTTAATTGCAAAATGATGTGATAGCATAGCTGAGCACCATTACGTAACCTTTCATTCACGTTCACATGGCTTCTGCACCTAACCCAGTTGATCAAAAAAAGGTATTTCTATCACCTCCTTCAACTGCAAGTGGGTCAAGCATGATGATGTTTAGGACAATCATTAAGTTTTTTTCATTTCTTTTTCATGACAACATAGTTTAGTGTCCCATCAGAACATCGGATCACTTCACCCAAGTGCGCAAGAGTCCAAATTCTGCTTGCCGCATGTCATACAATTGAGTGTGTCATTTGAGTTATTACTTTCTCCTTCTTTGCCCTTCTTCCATTTTGGGGGACTCTTTATGGTTGTTCAAATTTCAAAATTTTGAAATAGCAATGGAGGAGTAACTTGATGGGGAGGCACTAAAATCAATTAACTTAAATGTCCTTTCAAAAGTCAAATGAACATAAAGAGACGGTTCAGATTTGGAATGAGTATTGTAACTTTATTTCTAGGAGCTAATGTTCAGAAGATAAAGCCAGCCAGCTTCAAACAAGTTCAAGTACCAGCCTAACCTGTTGGACCTGGCAAATTAGAAAATGAAAGCAGAGTCTCTCTCAGAGGCTTTTGCAGAGTAAAAGAATTTACAAAAGATCCATCAAGAACTGATGAGAGGCTTTTAACTAGAGAACTGGTGCCTTAAAAGAAAAGAAGAAACAACAAAAGATCCAAATTGAAAATAATAGAAGCAGAAGGCAATGCTAGCTAGCTTATAGCTTGAGGGACAAGTCAATCTGCTTCATCTCATCTGGTTTGCTCTTCAGATAGCCAACATTACTCCATAGTTCATCAATTCCCTTACTGGCAGAAGAAGAATTCTGAATAACATCCAATCTAGCAGAATCCGAGGATGATCCTAATGCGGCTCCGCCTCTTGGATTAGTCCGCGCGAGCCACCCGACTGCTGGTTTCCGATCAATGGCTTTCCGAACCAGCCACTGTGACCAAAGACATGGGAGGACCCATTGTTCGATGAGAGAAAAGGCGATTTTGGGATCATTGAGGACCCTGAATGCCAAGTGATCTACTGAAGTGTGATCCGTGCAGAGGTAGGGAAGCCATGCTGGAATAATGGTTCAAGTGCAAATAAGGATAGCCGAAATTAGTGGCGGCGGCAGAACCAATCCGTTGTCCTCGTTTCGCTAGTGTCCGCTCACGCTTGTGCGCATTCTGGTGTCCTCCAAGTGCCTGCGAGCTATAGAATTCCTCTGGCAGTAGTTGCAAGAGAACACCCGAACATCGGTTTCGTTGTCTTGGAGGCCGTCATTGGGAGGCGAATGCGCTTCGAAACAATGGATGGTGGTCGCTTCTCGCTTTGGCGCATGATCTGAAGCCTTGTTGGAGAGGCTAAGATCCAGCACGAGATCAGGATTCGCGAGCGGGTCGTCGGGTTTTCCTGTGATCATCTTGGGGTTGATTCCCCACCTTTTGGAACTCCATCGGAGTTGTTCAGGCCTAGTGGGGTAGCAAAGCGCAGGGAAGCGACAATGTGATGATGCTTCACCGATCAGGGGAGAACCCCTCTGCATATGAGGAAGTGAAGTGAGGATGGAGGAGTGGATTTAAATACAGCAAGACAGACAAAACGCTAGATTGGGGAGAGATGAATGCTCAGGGCTTTATATGGAAGGGATATCGCCCTGCATTGCAGTTACAATGTCTTAATATGCAAAGAACAGCATTGGGGAATTTGAGCCATGATTGTGGTTGGGGAAGAGAGGGAAAGACAAACTTTCGCACGTCCCTAAGCTTTTCTAGTTGAACTACCGTGGTAGACGCTCGCGCATCTCTCTCTTTCCCTCGCATACGATACGAACGTAACGTTATACTTCTTGTAGCTCGCCATTTTACTCCTTTTTACATTACTTGCTTTGCAGGCTTGACATCTTAATATCTTAATTGGTCTATTCATGCAATCATGATCACTTCTAAATTTCGACGAATGAGTATCATACAAGGTATAGATTGCTTTCTGGATCCTTTCCTCATGTGGATTTGGACTTTATCTGCAGGAAAGTCTGGTTCTTGTAATAAAGTATTGCACTCAAAGAATGCTGTACAAAATCCTCCCATGAACTTCCTGCCCTTGTCATGGGCAAATAGTATATTCATGTAGGAACGACGCCTGGTCTATCCATACCTGCATTCACAACCAATTAAAAATGCTGTGGCGGGTCCTTTTACCAACCAAATCTACTTGTTATCCTTGCATTATCAAACTATTGAATAGTTGATTACCTCGTGATCCGTGACTTCGGCAGTAACACCTGCTTTCATAGGTTTAAATTAGTTTGACAGCAGATGAGGATATGAATAATTGATACCTTTTGCGATTAATTTAATGAGCTTCACAGTAAGCAAAATCACTAACTCAGCAAACCATTTTTCTACTGAAGGGTGTATTCTAATAGACCTGAAGGTCGAAACTTTCCTTCCTATGTAAGCTACTTCGTTCTTGGCTGATGATGGGTTTTCGAAGTGAGAGCAAACCATATTTGCTGCGGAAAGTAAGGCTTTTTCGACCATCGCAACTGATGTGGACATCATAACGGTTGCATCACGAGATTATTATCTGTTTTGTAGTTAATCACGCTAGCTTTGGCTTGTTTCCTGCACTACCTCACATTTTACTTTTGGTTAGCATCTGGGCTTCCCATTGAATACTGAGATTGATAGTTCATTCGAGCACTCGATTACAGGTCCCCCCTAGTAGGAAAACACCATCATACTCCCTTAACTCGAGGGTAACTCGAGGGTCATTCATGCCCTTATGCAGTCTCGCACTAATTCACAAACAAACAACTCCGAGACCTAGCATAAGAAAGAAAGGCACAGCTGGTGGATGGGGTCAGCTGTTTACCAACAATCATAACTCTTTTATGGACAAACTCATGAATATTAACTTAAGTCGTATCCTAGTGATGCTCTAATGTGTAGTGCGGATATGATAGGTGACATAGTGAAAAGGTATTACCACTTTTGCAGACAGTTTAGCAATCCAAATCGAGAAGAAAGCTAAAAAGTCAAGGGGATTTTCTCCAGCATCAATACACATCCTCCATGATCGATATCCTGACCGACACCGAAAGGACCTATATCCGAGATGATAGTTACAGTGCCCATTTCCCCTCACCTTTCCCAGTTTCCTTAAACCTCAATGCTTTGACACGAGGATGGATAAGTAAGACTGGTCATTGCTGGTCCAAATCCCGCCGTTGGTCACCAAATCCTACTCCTTGTGCTGTCACTGTTGATGGGGAAAAAGGAACTGTGACAAGTAAAGGGCAACTCGTGTCGGCATGCAGACCTGTAAACTTCCCACCGAAGAAGAATGATCAGAAAGCATGGACTGGGACAACCTGGCCTGTTGTGTTCCTGCTGTTATGGATGTGAAACGAGCCAAAATGATGGGCGTCCTCAGAGATTTTAGGCCGGCAAGATGCATACTTAACTTAGGATTGAAACAAGGAGTCACCAAATGGGATTCAAGAGCAGGGTCGAGATCGCTGTAGCTTTACAACTCTGTCGATCCGTTGGTATTGGACACAACTCAAAAAAAAAAGCATCTCAATGATGAAGTTAACCAAAGGGGGGAGGTGAAAATTTTGGAACATGCCATTTATCCATCACAGCATTAACGGTGCGAAAAAGATCTCATCTCATTAATCATTAAGAGGGTCTTTAAATTTTCGTTCGTAAGTAAGGACAAGGCCAAGAGAGTACAAGAACACACCTATTTGCCAATTTAAAATATTTTCCCACGTGTAAATATCTCCCGAAAAGTTCAAAAAAATAGAAGTGAGAAATTTTGTTTTTTTGTGTTGTTTTTTTTCCTTCCAGGTGAGCCATGGGGACGGTGGACAAGAGCGAAAGCATATTGCAAGCGAGGGGGGGGGGGGGGGGGGCCCCGTGGAGATTCGGGGTGTTCATGGGCCAAGCGGCATTGTGCGATACGAGACTCGCCAATGTGCGGCATTAGAGCGTATTGACAGTTCCCCCAACGTAATGCCGAATATCAAGAAAGCTGTAAATTCCCTTAGTTCAGCCCGGTGTGCGAATCGACCTCGCTACTTAATTGTTTTGATTTTTTTTGCCACCTCCCAGCGACGTTCATTGGAAGGAAATTATAGGATACGAGATTCATTGAAATTAGCATTCGACAATACTACAAATTGGGCACTTGATTTGATTTTGCTCGGAAAGAGGAACCGAGATAATCCTAATTGAAAACGTTCACAAGGACCTATTCGACTGGGCCATCAATATGGGTCTACTGGACCCATTTAGACACGTTAGCTCGGCAAAATGGGTTGTTATGGGTTCTAAGGTTTTTAAAGGGCCGAATGAAAATGGGTCTAAAACATGTAAATTGAATTAGATGCGGTCAAAAGGGTCACACATTAAACCCATTCTCGACCATATGGACCTATTCGACCCATGATGAATAGACCAGTTCCACACAAGTTGCAAAGGGGCTAGGGCCTTAAAGGTCAACTGATTATTATTATTAATTTCTATTTCTATAAGTGCCACATGGAAAGAAATAGAAAGAAAATACAAATTAAAAAAATATAAAAACTGTTGGCCACCCCAATCGAGTCATGCCCGTCTGCTGTCCCGGTTGCCAACACCATTGGTCACCGGAAGAAAAATGAAAGAAGAAATAAAATAAAAATAATTTTAAAAAATTAATAATAAAATATTTTTTGAATAAAAGATGTTTTAAAAAATTAAAAAATCG
>JAGVVM010007381.1:0-20390 GCA_019149425.1 Psidium friedrichsthalianum
TTTATTGTATCATGACATGTATTATATAATTTTTTTATCATTAAGTAATAAATTTTTCGTCCATTCTATTTTACTAATTTTAAGTTTTTAAGTGAAAAGTTACTGATGTGGCGCATTAAATGGTATTTTATTTTTTTTTGGTTTTTATTATTTTTCTCGAGGCGTGCGAGTAGGTTTCCAAACGGGACTTGCATTTATAAATTGTAAAAAACGATGATCACTCTTTTTAATTTACTTGACTTTCTTTTGCTTATAAAGCTATTTTGTTTATGTCATGTTTTGCTTGGAGTCATGTTATTGCTTCTTATTTTGCCATTAAACTGGTGTATTTGTCTCGATTTAACCAAAATGACGCCAAAGAAAAGGAATTATCTCTGGGAACAGATCGAAACAACAGATTAGATTTCAAGTTCTAAACCCAAATTGGTTCTAATGAATTGAAATTTTTTGATTCCTTAGGTTAAGTATGACATTCTGCTACATGCTCACAAGCAAATACCCCTCCTTCCAATTTTTTAATGTCTATTTCTGCCTTTTGTGTTTTTTTAAAGCCTATTCTGTAAGCAAGATCTATCATACAGTATACGCATTTCAATAAATTCTCCCGATTTACTTTATACAGTTTTAAGGATCAAACCTTTTCATTTTTACAAGGATAAACGTGAATTGACAGAATTATTATGGACTAATAGTAATTGCGTCATCAGGGGTGTTAGTACAACTTCCGCCTTCCGATCATTGCTGATCCACTATTTAATCTATATAGACGGAATGTGATGATTTCGTCGAACATAATGAGCACTGCAGCACACACATACGACTTTGACCATGTTAGTACTTTGGCACATGGCAAAAATAGCACCTTCCCATTTACATAACCCTCCGATTTTCATAGGGGGAGAACTTCATTTGAAACACACGAAATATGTTTTTGACATATAATTCTCGCTTGCTGTAGCCTATTCAGATATCACATTGATTTTTTGATCTCTCTATTACGGAATATTCAGACCAAACAACATCATATCGCACAACCTTGGAGCAGAGGGGCATTTCTCTCATCAGCATCATAAGTCCGGCGATTCGAGTTTTCTGTACCTCTTTCGCGATCTATCCCTCCACTCCTGCATTGAAGCATGTAAACTGGCGGAAAAGTACAGGAAAGAATGTTAGAGCTGCAACATCTCTTGCATCCCACATTTTTCGAAGTTATCCTAAGCTATATTCGAAAAAAAATTGAGCAATTTCCCAGAAGAAACAAAAAGCAAATGTGGAAAATAATAATTGCATCCTGAGCAGTTCCACAAGAGGACAGAATTGGCTACAAGTCGGCTGGAAAAAAACGACAAGGCAATCGTAGGGACGATTCCATTTTCTAGGCAAAGAGAACGCGCCTTCGAACGGCCCAATTCTTTTTTTTTTTTTATCATTCTTGAAACATACTTGCACGGTACCTACCCGAGAGAGAGAGAGAGAGATAGGAGAGATTCAGCAGATCTGAAGATCCTGAAACAGGATCTAGAGGACCGTTGAAATGACCCTATTGTCAGGACACAAGACCGTTACGGTAACAACACATCATTCGATCAGAGTATCTGGAATTAATGGACCGCAGCCTGCCGGTCATCGTTCAGGACACACCTCACAGAGCTCGTAAAGCTCCATCAACGCTTTTTGACTCCCCCCAGATCCAGACAAGTGCAAGTAAATAAAGAAAGTATATTTGAAAACTACAAGTACAGCACCGAATAGGCAACTAGATCTCTCCTGTTCAAAGAAAAGATCACGATCTCACAAACCCCATGGAAATCCTACTGCAAAAGAACTCGACAACCCGGAGAAAAAAAATCGCCATCAGAAGTCCCGAGATCATCTCAACAGGATATTTAAAAATAATAAAATAAAAAGGTTGGAGCTCCCTTCATCCAAAACAGGTTTTCCAACGCAAAAGTCAAGTGGAAGCTCCTGGCATATGCCGCCACAAGCCCATCCCAAAATTTCTTCTTCTGTTTCTTCTTTCATTTCCGTGTCCTTTTTTTTTGGGGACATTAACTCCAGAATGACTTGCTTAATGGGATAGACGTGAGGTCCATAGACCACAGCTCAACCCAACCGGCCAGAAACTCTATTGGCTTAAAAGGAGCTCCAGTCTCCTCTATATGAATTTCTTCTCTCTCACATGCAAAACCTAGAAACCTCTCAAAACCAGGTCATTCAAGAACCGCTTCAATATTGCCATATGAAACCCTCACAAATCTTCAAACCAGAGAGACAGTGGAGAATGAGTGCAGACAGGGGGAGCGAAAGAACTTAGAACACTTAAAAGAAAAGGAAGAGGACTCAACAAATAAGTACACAGGGAACAGACAGAATCAAGGGAAAAACAAAGAAGCTCAAGAAAACACCAACTACACGTCATGGGGAAAACTATCCAGCAGCAGCTAGGAGGGCGTCAACATCTCTCTCTCTCTCTCTCTCTCTCTGAACGCTAGAAATGGCCGAAGTGGACCGTTCAAGAGATGATAAGAAGCTAGCGAGAGAGGAGCTATGGTAGAAAAAGTAGAGAGCGATGGAGACCATTTAAAGTGGTTTCGGTGAAAGAAAATTACAGAAAACGATGGTGGGCCGGCTAAGCAGCGGCTTAGCTGGGTAAAGGGTCTTTGGGGACCGGCTTCCCAGAGATTCTCTCTGTATGCAGTAATCACACGCGTTCACGTGCCTCTGTCCAAAAATCTACAGTAAAGCTAGTGGACGTATCTAGTAGATACGTCGAGTCGTATAACTCCCTCGTGAGGTGAGTGAATTCTGCAGAGGGCGGGCTGGACTTGGGGCTCTTCTTATTGGTGGATAATTCGGTTCGCAGCAACGAAATGCGTTGAAAAAGACTGATTTTTCGGTTCCTTGCATTATTATGCATATTGAGGTCTGAAGATGGAGGTTACTTCGACTAAAACAAACAAGCGCAAGTGAATTTCATTTAAAAATAACCATAAGAAACCCCAAAACTATATCCTATTAAGATTTGGCGCAAAATCAGGAAGAAATAGAGCGTAAAAGTAAGAAAGAAAAATCGAATCACAAAGTTTATCCCGATTTACCCGTAAAAGTATATATTGTGCTAGTTATTCGTAGGCCAAAGCCTAAACTATTGATAAAATACGGGCTTAAATTTTAAAAGCTTTCTAGCGTCCAAAGGGCGCATCGTTGGGTTATCCCACATGGGTTATGAAACAGGCTGATAATCAGTTTATAAATGTAAGAGAAAGTCTGATCTTTTGAGTTAATTTTTGTGATTATAGAGGCCTAATATCACCCAATACTATCATCAGAGCCCAATACGAGTTATTGCTGCTTCGACTTAGGGCCCAATGTATGAGGGGAAGATTGTTGGGATTATTCTACATCGATTGTGGAAAATGGCTCTTAAGCTACTATTGGGGCACATTTACCTAGATTTTTTTTTCTAGTGACAACAAGTCTCAAACTTGTGACACATATACCATCCACCAAGTTTTCGTAAGATGATTTTTCAGTTAAACAATGTCGCTTTTATTTCACTTTACCCAATTGGACGCCATGCCAATACTGCTTATTTTCTAATTCCCATATATGCAGCTTTTTTACGGTGCTCATTAACAAAAACTTGATGGGTGTTACCCACCCATCGGTGGCCCAGTTGGTTTGCGCTCTGGTCCTTTCACGAGAGGTCATGGGTTCGAACCTCGCTGGGTGCTGATGATTTAAGCGGAGGGTCGTGGCGGTGGGATGCTGCGTTAGTCCTCCCGGATGATTAGTCGAGGTACGCGATTCGTACGGACGCTGGCCCGGACACCTTCGATACTAAAAAAAAAAAACTTGATGGATGCGTAAATGTATCGTACAGATGTAAGTTTGGGATTTTTCGTGTCATGAGAAAAAAAAAACTAAGATAAATGTGTTATAATATACATAGTTTGGGACTTTTTGTAGCCTTTTGCCTTTTTTTTTTATACCATCATGGTTTGACATCGCTTGCGAAAACCTGTTCTTGCAAAGACAAATACATTACTATTGTTATTGCATCCATCGTCAGTATAATTTTGCATACACAATCGGAGATGTGTGATAAGTGAATTAATTTGGTTAGACAAATGTAATAAGCACGCATGTCACCCATATAACAGTAAATACATATAAATTTATTTACCCAAAACAGAGATACCTTGTAAAGATAAAGAAATCTTCACTTTGTGTGTTTGAAGAATAATAACTTTCTCATTTTGGGCATCGTTGGTTGTTGTTTCTTTATAATTATACCGTCCTTCTGATACCCTCAACTGGCAATCTACCCGGTCGACTTAACCGGACTCATGTGTCCGGCGACAACCAAGTCCATGTGACATCGACAATCAGACCAAGATCCTCCTTAGGATCAATGGCCAAAGACAGGTTTGGGGACCAAAGATTTCTCTCCATCCTAATCCCAAAACACCATGCCTCTCTCACTCTCTACATCCCTGATCTTAGTCACGAACCCCTTTTAAAGGTGCATCGACGATTTCTCTCCTACAAAGGAAAAATGCAGGAGAAAAATATTAATGATTATTTTATTTAGAATAGAAGCTAAGGAAAATATTGACATGAAATTGATTTAGTAAAACAAATTGCAAAATAATAAGTTGCATCGGGTTTCGTGCATAAATTCATCCTAGCGGTCATTGTGAAATTCTATAAGGAGACCACGTGATTCAAGTATGTCGCGTTTCAAATATGTTTTTAATCACGGGATTCCAAAGGGTGCGTTTGTTTTATGCAGAATAAACGATTTCAACAAAATAAAATTTCTCAACAATGATCGCTTATGAAAATGACTGAACAAAATATATAATTTCGCTAGTCCATGAAAATATTCAAATATAAATTTTTGTCAATAATGAACATTTTTTATGGATTAGTTAATTCAAGTGGCCTAAGTACTTATTTAAAACTAAGAATTTTTAATTTATTTTTTTATGAAATAAATGAAGCAATATACGATTGAGTTAAGAACACAATTGAAAAAACCATCGTGCAAAAATACATCATTGTATGAGCATAAAGTATAACGGTCAGGTAAAATAATTAGGCAGCACAACTACGCGGACACCATGAACATGTAGACATACCTAAATGTGTTTTCTTTTTCGGAAGGAAATTTTTCATTTCACATGAAATAAGACGTACATAACTTCAAGATGAAAAAGCAAATCCAACAAAGCAAGTAAATATGAAAAAATGAATCATTTTTGTACAGCTTGCGAAGACTCGCCTCTTTCACAAAGATGGATATGTTATAGCATCAAAGTATATTCGGCAGTTGATCACCTAATCTTGCATTATTATTAGTGATAAGCACACGTCGAGATTTAGTAACTATGATTTTGCCAAAAGGCGATGCGTGTATAGAAAAAATAACGACACCACATCGAAAAGAGCACAAAAAACACTTTATAAATCTTAGATTTATATCTATACTGAAATAAAAGAATCGAAAGATATAATTGCAAAAGATACACCAATTGATTGCAAAATCAACTTTAAATAACCCAATTGCAAGAAAGCAATAGTAACGGTAGGGGAACATCGGAGATTGGTAGAGCACTCAACTAATCGGAGCAAGCACTTAGAGTCGAAACAAGCAAGCACATCTAGAGAGAGCAAGTTCTTCCCAAAACGCTTGTGTTTCGATCTTTAGAGCTCACGAGACTAAACTCTCCACTTCCTTAGAGCATGTTGACGATGTGGCCCACAAAATCAACAAAGAAATCTTGAAGATAAAGAGATAGAGAGAGAGAGGGGTAATGGGAGAAGGCGATGGAGAGAGAGATCTCTCTTTTGTTTTGTGGCCTTTTTACCTAAAGCTATTAAAAAGTTATAAGCTCCGTCATGTTCATAAATGCATATCGTATCGATTTTATTACATTTTAGTTTGACATGATCTCAGGATGTAGTGCATTGACTCAATCTCGTTGTTTTGCGCTAAACATGACATTGAATCGATGCACCCTGAACATAGTTGTCTCAAAGCTGGCGACGAGTTAGCACGAACTTGACAGAGCATCGGCACATGCGCTACGCGGCACTGAAGATACGAAAGACTGTCCACAAAATTCCGTACCATGGTATATTGAAATACACAAAGTTCGTCACTTGTCTCGTTTTTTTTGTCTCGCGGTCCATATCCATAGTGATTGGGCATCCAGGATCAGAGATCTCGAGAGTCAATGGATTATGTTTACTTTCCAATAACTGTATTTCAAGTAGGGAAAGAAAAAAGATTAGTTACCTTGTAATATTGCAAATCCCAAGAGGAGAAAAATTTGTAAATTGAAAGCAAAAGCAAACTACAAAAATAAAATAAAATTGATAACTCGGTTTTCCAACTCACGTCACGTGATGTCGGACGGATATTAAATAAATGAATAAATTATGCAGGACGCAGGGTGGGGCGCGATTACCTACACGTGGCGGTAGGAAATGGCGGGAAAGTGACTTCTCCCCTCTTTCTCTCTCTCTCTCTCTGTCTGTGTCGCGCGCATGACGCACACCCAATGCGCACGTTAGGGGACTGCGCCCCTTTTGTCCAGTCCAGCTGGCGGTTAGGCGCGCCTTTCTTTCCGGCTCGGGCGCGGGGCTCTTGGAGGACGCGGCTCAGGGAAAGACGCGCCGGATTGATGTGGGCCAACCGGGCCCGATAGGGTTCTTACGGGCCTCGGCCCAACCAAAGCCACTTTCCCGATGTAAAAATAGCGGGGCACATCGAGTCGTGTGCGCGTGGGGAATTGCGCACGTGGTCCGATGCCTCGTCGACACGCAACCCATGGGGGCGTCCTTTTCAGAAACTGCAGCCACCGATCAGCCACGAACGAGCCGTGGTCGGGACGTCTCCTCGAATCATCGGGAAGCTTGGGCAAAATTTCCTCGGCCAAGAGAGACAGAGCAGTCAATTTCCTAGAAAATTAGGCAAGACCAGCTCGACAAGTAACCCACTTAGAGTCAAATCGAAGACCTTACCACGTTTTTAAAGATATTGGCAAGTTGGGAATAGTTTTGTTGGTTGGTTAATCTACAGAAATTTTGATAATTCACGAGAACGTCACGTCCCCAAATCCTTTTGTAGCACAGCCGAGACGGCGACGGAATAAAATTAAAATCACGAGGCCTTATAAAGATGAAAAACCACCCTAGGAAGAAAGGTAAATATAAATTGAAAGGAATAGGGACGAATAGACATATAGCGTTGAGCACGCCATTTTCAGAATATTACTCAAATTTCACAACATGGTACAAAGTCCTTGGAAAAAAAAATCCATTTAATTCCCAGTGTAATTAAAATATCACTAAAAAAGAAAAGACAGAGAGAGAGATAATTATGATTATCTTATTAAATGTCGATTTATTTTGAATTTCGAATCTCTTGCATGCTCGCATTTCCATTCAGACTTAAGTCCTCCGCAATTTATTTTAAAGAAGAGTCTCATTTTCCCCGTAATTCAATCGGTCAGGGGCATGATTGAAGGAAAAAAATATGGTCCTTTGAGGAACCTCATTTTTCTCGCTCATCTTTAAAATTTTTTCTTCTCTTTTCACATGCAATTTTAACCTTTTAGTAGCTATTAAAGGAAAAAAAAAGGCCACTCAATAACGTTGAAATTGCACGTCATCGAATTATTTGATCAAGCCAATAACTATGCAACTCTATTAGTAAATGAAATGCTAGTATTATAGGTGCACAGTTGTAATAAGGGATTAAATAGCTATTATTTTGTTACTAAAGATCCAAGCCCATCAATCGACTCTTGTTCTTTGCAAAAAGACGGAATAAAAGTCAGAAAGATGGGAGTTAGAGATATGACAAACAAAAAGAAATTAATTGATCAATAAAACTTCAAGTTACATTGAGCTTATTCGCTAAAGATGGAGTTAATAAAAATACAAGCACATAAAAAAAAAAAGAGCACACTCGTTATGCATGTTAGAAAGAGCCAAAAATTCGTAAATCAATAAAGCTTCAAATTGTACCCGTAAAGGTTCGAATCGTTAGGTAATTGTGAAATGAAATTTTTTGTGAAATTAGAGGGTTAGAGACCGTCGAAATACTTGATAAACATATCGGGCATAATTTTGAGATGCGAAACGCGGACGGATTATTTTACATAAATTATGCTTTCGTATAAAAAAAATTATGGTTTAATTAAATAAATAATTAATTTGCTTTATTAACAATAGGGTCAAGCAGTTCAAGTTTCTAATTTTCTCTTTTTAGGCCCAAAGATAGGAGGACCAAAACCGACTGCTCTCGTAAACACAACGGCACAGCGTCGTGCCCCCGCGCTACTTCTCGGTCCTTCCCCGCAGCACAGAGAGCTTCACATCTTCATCTTCCCCCTCCTGCTTCGCTAGATTCTCCAGAAGAATCCCTCGTACCCCGATCGCCCCACTCGTGTTCAATCATGGGTAAGTCCTGTTCCTTGATATTTCCCGCCAATATTCTCACTTCCCTCCTGCTTGTTTTTTGTTGCAGATGATTACTTCCCACCTGATTTTTTTTTTTGTAGAAGATGCTTGGTTGATTGTCACGCTTGTTCTGATTACAAAAGCACGTCCAATAACGAGTCCGGTTGTTGAAAAAACTATAATATCTGGATTTTTTTTTCTGATTGAGTCATTGATTCTTCGAGTTGGAATTTTCGGATGAAGGACCGAACTTTACTTCTTGTTTTTAATATGGCGATCGGAGCTCAATTCTCGATCGTTCCTGTTGGACTAGAAATATTCAAATTCCGCCCTTTCTTGCGAGTGAAAGAACCGATGAGGCTTTTCGAATTTCATTGTTCTTTTGGTTTTTTTTTTTTTAAGCGAACTGTTGATTGTTTTTTTCAAGTAAGTAGACATCACTTCGACTGAGTCGCTTCTTAATGAAACCCATGAAGAACGGAGATACGATGAACATATACGGAGAGACATGCAAGATTAAATTCGAACAAAGAAAGTAGTCGGTGGTGGAAATGTGTCTAAGTTCGTTATTGAGAAGTTGGTCGAGGTTTTCATGTCCGTGACTGGAAATGACTTGTTTGACATGTTTTGCTAAATGCTAGATATCGTGGAAGACATTCGGGGGTTGCAACTTCACCCAGCAGGTAGCAATAAGAAGGCTTGTAATCATGGATCCTTAAGCGTGTGTTTTGCCCTTCTTTTTTCTTCCAGAATATGAATTTCAGATATCTTTGTGCTCTAGATGTCTTGGTTGAACTTTTTTGGTTTCTCTCTTTGGATGTGTTCGATCTTAGCAGAAGAGAATAATGGGGTTGTTCATCCCGATGATCAAAACACGAAGAAATGGAGATGGTTGATGAAACGGAGGAAGGTTGGTGATTGATTGATTTGGTCTTAATATGATGGCAATGAAATTCAATGGTTATTGTATATGTAAATATGAGTTTTGGCAAGAGAGCAGTGCAGGATTTAGCTTTCTCCTTTTTCTTTCATAAATTCCCTTTTCTCTGGCTGTTTCTGTTGGAATCTGAGAGCTTGCAATCAATCCTTTTTTCTTTATTAATAAGTGATAAATGGATTGAGAAGTTAAGTTAGGCAGTGAAGTAATGGGGAGCAACTTTGAAGATTTGGCTAACTGACAGACACTTTGCACTGAGTTTTTCCAAGTGAGTCCATTTACATAGCTCAGGTGTATTTGAAGAAGCTCCACTTGTTTTCTCCCTTCTTCTTTTTGTAATGTTGTGAGAACATTAAAATTTAGGTTCTCTCATGGAGGGTTGACGGTATTGGTATATAAGGAACCTTGGAATCGCATGAACTGTGGACAATTCGATACTTTCAAGACCACCTACTAGTTGCTGTCATGAGATTCCTTTTACGTCTCAATCTTGGAAAAGTGCTCAGTTTTACCCAGGCAGCGGATGGCATGATCAATTCCATAGGTTTCATCTCTTTTGCTTTTGAGTCAGACGCTCTGTTGCAAAAAACTTGCACTGTCAATTACTATGGTCGTACATATAGCTTGATCAATTCCTCGCTTGCCTGCCTTGATGAAACTGGAAGAGTTAAGCACATTAATCTATTTTGTAGCACAGCCTGAAAGGTTCTCCATTGAGTGAATCTGTCATACAACCTTGCGTTAGTCACAATACCCTCCTCCAGTTGTTCTCTGATCCTTTACTTTCTTTGCTCACGAATATAAGAATCTGAGCGAAACAATGTGTTGTTTCTTCCTTACCCAAAAAAACAATGTGTTGTTTCTTGTTTCTTGGGGAACTTCCCTTAATTTGTTGGTTGAAGATCTCTGATACATTTGCTTATGAGCTGTTTATTAAGAATTTCGACATAACTAAAATTTGGCAACTAGTGAGCCCTGTTAAAGGAGTTTACCTGTGGGTTTTTGCAGGTGCCCAACATGAGATCATAAATACCTCCCAACAGATCCAGGCTGACCCAAGAGGTGCTTTTTTGTTTCCTTTTTGAACCCAAAGTCATTAATGGTTGCTACTTGCTTAACTTCTCTTAAATCATATTTGAAATTTTGGACTTGTAGGGAATGATGGTGAAGCATCTGCTGTTGAACATGTTGATACACTACACGAAGCGGGAGAAGATAGGAAGCGTCATTTGAATGTTGTTTTTATTGTCATGTTGGTAAGTTGCACTGCTTTTCCAGTTGGTTCATCAGTATAGATTGTTAAGTCAGTTTTATGCCTCTGTCAACTGTTGGATCTCAGCACTTGAAAGTGCCATTACTGATTCCTTTATTTGCTTGTGATTTGTGAGTCCTTTGCTTAATCTCTGATGCATGAAGAGTTACGGTTGCTATTTTTCTGCAAGCAATTGGTAGTCTATATTTTGGTTCTCATGATGATGTATCATCTCTTTTGTCCTTTGGAAGAGAATCACAATGCTTTGATTTTTGCTTATTGTAGTAGGCTCAGAAACACTCATATCATACAAATAGTTGAAAGGGTTTAAGATTTTCACATGATTTCTCTTAGATGCTTTGTGTATTCAGTGCTTGCGACTTGCAAGTTGCGACCCATATGTTTGTCCCTGCCTGATCTTGTTAGATATTGATTCTGGGTTACAGATGCTGGAAAATCAACGACAGGTGGCCAGATTCTCCTTATTAGTGGACAGGTTGATGATCGTACAATCCAAAAGTACGAGAAAGAAGCGAAGGACAAGAATAGAGAAAGCTGGTGAGGCATTTCCTTTGGTTCTTTGCCCTGGTGATTTGTTGGTTACACTGTCATCATTTGTGGGTTTTAATATGTATGATCAAGCACAGATATAACTGGAAATTGCATTATTCATTATTGTTTTAATCATCTTTATGATAGGTACATGGCTTACATTATGGACACTAATGAAGAAGAAAGGGTTAAGGTACTAGGCAGCACTTGTACTTCCTTTTTGTAATTCTGTTTGGCTCCTTTTCCCTGAAGCATGTATGCATGGTGCCCCAGATACCAGAAGATTGGGTTGTAATTAAACAGATTATAATCATTTCACCTTGATGCAGGGTAAAACAGTTGAGGTTGGGAGAGCACATTTTGAGACTGAATGACTCGTTTCACCATTTTAGATGCACCGGTGAGCTATTTATTTTTGCCCTTTGGTTCCTTAAACTACTCAGGCTTGGTTGATTATGCATCCTCAGAGCACCATGGGAGGTCCATCCTGAACTGCTGTGTAGTTCTACTCTTATAGCATCAAATTGCGTCTTTTATGCCATTATTACCTCTGTGTGAATTCTGTTCTATTTGATTTTTCTGTTTTTATCGTTAAGATGATAGTTTTTAATCAATTTTCTTGAGTATTAATGACACGCTCCTCTCTCTCTCTCTCTCTCTCTCTGTTGTTGGGATGATTCTCCAGGGCCACAGAAGTTATGTCCCTAATATGATAAGTGGGGCATCCCAAGCAGATATAGGCGTACTGGTAAGAAATGGGTACAATGTGTTTCTTTTTCTTGTTTCTTTGAAGTTCTCACACTATAGCTCCTTCTTCCAAACCCACTCTCCCAGGTAATATCTGCTAGAAAGGGGGAATTCGAGACCGGATACGAGAAAGGTGGACAAACCCGTGAACACGTCCAGCTAGCTAAAACCTTGGGTGTATCTAAGCTGCTTGTTGTTGTAAATAAAATGGATGATCCCACTGTAAAACTGGTCTAAAGAAAGGTCTCTTTGTCTCTCTCCCTCCTCTCCCTCCCCCCAAAATCCATGCTGCATGGGTACACATATATCTATACGAATATGTTGTCATTTGACTTTTGCTGGTGTGTCTATAAGATATTCAGGTAGATGTGGATGAAATTGAATCGAAGATTACACGATTTTCGTAAAGTCTTCGGAGAGCTGATAGCGTGGAGAAAGGGTAACCGTTTTTCTTTATGTGTGCTCTGAAAAGTTTGTTTGGGGAATTTGGTCAGTAGCATTCCTAGGTTTGTGCTGTATCTGTCGCCAACTTGTCTTAACCTTTTTTCTTGGATCATTGCAGATGTTCTATTTCTACCATATCTGGTCTGGTTGGTTCAAACATAAAAACGAGGGTTGACAAAAACTTATGTTCGTGGTGGAATGGACCGTGCCTCTTTGAAGCTCTCGATGCTGTTGAGGTTCCTCCACGTGATCTATAGGGTCCTTTCAGGTAACATCAAATGATCTCCTTGATTACTTTCTTAGCTTCTTGATTATTGTAGCTCAGTCAATCATAGGGCAACAATTAAGTTGAGTTGAGTCCACGCATGTTTACCACTCAACGTTGGGTCTCCAATGTCAAAGACTTTTATGCTTGACACATGCATAATTGACCTTGATTTTTGAGCTTTCTATGAGTGCGATTAAGTTAAATACACGTTCAACCTTGCATTGAGTAGGCTTGATTAGTAAAATGATGGCCTCAAATATCAGTAGGGAGGAGATGTCAAAATCAAGTTCCTTTTTGGTTTTGCAAGCCAATAGAGCAAGTTATTCGCATTTCTAATTCTTGTAAAGATCCAACTCTTGCAGATTGTCATATTCTAACAAATCCTTTATTACATTTGGGCAAAATTTAAAATAGGGTTATGGAACCTAAGTGATTAAAGGAAGCCCACTTAGACCATGAACGTGCAACTTTGGTTCGCTCTCCTGGGCCTCCCAAGAGGACTTCCATCCCTCATGCGAGTAAAGAAATTTTCGCAGGTCCAATAGACGCATTGATGACCTCCAGTCATGTGGCTTTTTAGGTCCCAACTGATTTTATAACATTTGGCAGTTGCCTTCAAAATTTAGTTATTATGTCCTCAATTTCTTGCTAGACAACCAGCCTAGTAAGCTGCCTCCAGTCTCCGCTTCAAGTGGTGAGGAGTAGACATTACTAGTTACCATTCTCCTAAAAGGTTACCTCTGTCATCCCTTGCAACCGTCATCTTCGCTGAAGTAACCCCAATTGAAAAAATAGCTATGCTACTAATAGTTGTTTTTGATAATGTGACGTGTTATAGAAGCACATAAATTCAAAGGGTAATCCCACATTTATTCCTTTTGCATTATCTGTGCAAACCTGTCTTCAAAGTTTCAATTTGGGCGGTCGAGTTCTCTAACTTGCATGTTTAGTGCAATGAAGTCATTTCGTCATAAAAGCAATTAATTATCTTGATGCAGCAGCTCCATGACAATTTTTAGCATTAGAAAAAAGAAGCCTTTTAGTTTACAAAATTAAGTATATTTGGAAAAACACAGTCAAGCCAAAATGCATCGAACCGAGTGGCAGTCAAATGGTCAGGCTTGAGTAACTCACTAGTAGCTGACTAGTAACACGCGGTTGATTACTTTTGTTACTATTTTTCAATACAAAAAGCACATGAACACAATCAAGCCAACATGTGTCGAACTGAGTGGTAGTTCAACTGGTCAAGCTTGAGTAACTCACTAGTTGTGGACTAGTTAACGCATGTGATCTATTACTTATTTTACTCTTCTTTCATACAAAGAGCACATGATAGTGCTTTTCCTGGCATTGCGGTTACAATTTTATGTGCTTGGACCTCATTGATTACACGGGTACCTTCTTATAACATGTTGGCATGTTAAACCACATGCCTTCTCTCGTCATGCTTTTTAAAGAGTATTCAAAGTGAAAAAGCAGCCTGATGGTTGTAATTAGAGTAACTACAGGGAAGACAATTCATTCTGATGCTGAGATTCATGATACAAGTTTTAATATGCAGTTGATTCTTGAAGCTTTAGATTAAAAAACTCTACCCTATCTCTAGCACGAGCGTATGCATACTGCATACAAAACACAGAGCACGTGGGTTCAGGTTTGCAAATTCATGGACTGACACAAGCACATGTTGTCAAGCGTGAAATTTTTTTAGCTTGCTTCTGCATAATAAGCTATTCTCTTTTAATGAATCAAAGGATTTTTAGCTTTGCATGTACATTATAATGGATATCGCTGTTTTCATATATGGTGGAAGACTTTCAATTGCCTATCTTGCTTGGACAAAGCATTAGTCTCGTTTGTAGCATTGGGAAATTGTGGTGCTACCAAATTATAGGTGTTACTGGGACTAAATGTGGTTGTGTTCTAAACTACTTCTTGTTCATATTCTTCTTGTACTTGTTCAGTAGTTCAGGCATTTGATGATGAACCTCCAAATTGTAGGATGCCTATCATTGACAAATTCAAGGAAATGGGAACTCTTGTTATGGGAAAGTGGAATCAGGAAGCATACGTGAAGGTGATTCTTTAGTTCTCATGCCAAATAAGGTAAATGATCTGCATGAGTTTAGCTGTAGTTTCCCAGTTTTTTGTTTATTGCTGGTTCATTTGAGGATTCTATCATTGCTTTGCAGGCCTATGTGAAAGTGCTTGCTGTGCACCAAGATGAATGATAGCGTTAGTTGTGCTGGACCTGGTGAAAATGTCCGGGTTACACTGTCTGGGATCGAAGACAAGGACATATTGTCTGGATTTGTCTTGTCAAGTGTTGGTATGTATTTCTTTCTTTCATTGTGCCTCTATATCTTTAAAGGAGAATTATGCTGTTGTTTGTCCATTTTCTTCTTATAGTTCTTCTAAGGTAGGTGCTTTATAGGAGTTGTTTTAACATGATCTGGGTACCTCCAATGACATACGATGTATTTTTTATTGATCAGAGAAACCAAAAATTGTGCTGCAGTCACTGAGTTTGTGGCCCAGGTGCAAATTCTTGAGCTTCTAGACAATGTACGTGGTAAGCAAATTACTAGTCTTCTTCCATATTTGTATTGCTGTACTTTGAGCATCTTAGTTTTTGATGAGTTAACCACGTGAATGATAGCTCAACTACACAAATACCTCAGGCGATCTTTACAGCTGGTTATAAGGCCATTCTACACATACATGCGGTTGTTGAGGAATGCGAGATTGTTGAGCTGCTACAGCAAATCGATCCAAAGGCGAAAAGCCATTAAAAAAAGAAAGTTCTATTTGTGAAGAGTGGGGCTGTGGTCGTTTGTCGCATTCAGGTAGTTTCCACAGACCGAAGTAGTTTCCGAAAGTGATTTGTCCTTTGGAATTGTTTGATGTCAAATGATGCCTTTTGAATTGCTGGCAGTCCACCTCCTACTGGCACTTATGGTTGGTAATAAACACCGAAGCACAGTAATGCTTGTTGCGCATTTAAGTTTTCGTCTAATGGATGTAGTCTTGCCAGCCTCTTCTATGTTTGTTGATGTGACCTTCATGTGGAAATGTTTAACCAGGTGAGCAAATTGATATGTATTGAGAAGTTCTCTGATTTCGCACAGCTTGGAGGTTCACTCTTCGTACTGAAGGTGAAGAATGGATGTTTATTATTATCTTTCTGATTTTCTAGAAGCTGTAATGACACATTGGTCCTATGAAGAAGAAAAGGTTGTAGACTCAACCACATAAACCTTTTTTCTGCAGGTAAGACGGTGGCGGTTCGGGAAGGTCACCGATTTACCTTGATAGCTAGAGCTTGAACGTTTTGGGAATAGGTAAGAAATTTCCCTGCCATTGCCTTCTCTTTCATGATGGACCATTTTGCTTAGTATCTCTCGTGTTACTTTTGCATTGATTTATTATGCTGTAAAATCGAAAGGGTAAATGAAGGTATAAGCTTAATTCTGTCATCAAAATTGCTTTTTTAGTTGGAGGTCGCTAAGAATTGAAGTTGATGCGTGAACCTTTTAATTGCCAAGATCAGAACCTTCACCTTGATGGGAAATATTGAAGACACGTAAAAATTAGTTGACACTATGTTCGTAGATATCACATATTGAGATTACGAATTCTCTCATGCTTTTTTCATCAAGGCGACTGAGGGACCTGTGTAAACAATCCAAGTGGCTATGGTGACAGTGAAGATCAATGTTGCATCGCCTGCAAATGCATCTTGCTGGGCTGTTGAGAAATGGAGAGGTATCTATTGCCGGAGTGATGCACATAGATTAGAGTACTTATCATATCTACGGAAAGTCTGCTTAAATCTAATACTTTGTGAGAGAGAACTGTCTTCATGGCTGTAGAAGGTTTATGGAGATCTTAGTCTCTATTTTGCAGTTTTGGTTAAAGATTCACAAAGGAATGCAGTGCAAATTTAATGAAATGGCAGAAAGATGCTCCTGCTGCTTGAGATTACATAAGGCAAGATGATTACATTTATCACTATATACAGTATAACTTTTGATCACAGACTTATACTTACCATATTTCGAGGGAAAATAAAAGCGACATGAGTGAGAGTGATCAGGAAGGATTTTCCAAACAATGTCTAGGATGTTGCTTGGGTATATCGAGTAAGCACCATTACATCGCGGAGTTCATCCCAAACATTGTACTTGTGTGTTGGAAACTTGAGCGTGCATTGAAGCTTAGGTATGAGGCAAGCGACATGTTTTTTGGAAAGGCATGCATGTTTGCCCTGAAAAAAGAAAGAATGTTATGAAGCATATGGTCTTCGACCTCGTTTTCTTCTTTTTGGTTTTCCTGAACATATAATCAAATCACGTTCAGGAAAGCGGGGAATCTCCCGTTTCGCTGTTGAGTTGGCCGTGGAAGCTATTAACGAAAATTTGCAAGCAACATGGGACACAACTTGTTAATAAAAAGGCTTGAGGTTGGCGAGCTGCTGATCAAATGATCGCTGGGGACATCCGCAGGTAATTTACGATATCGGATGCGTACGGGTTTAGGTTTGGTACGACTGACCCCACGCAAGCCTAACATATAACTTCCCTGGCCAGTAGATTATACTGCCGCTCTACATTGAAAACGATGGCTCGTAAGTTCGAAATTGCTGCTAGTCAGTACACTTTTGCTAATTGTTAACAGATTAGCAGCTGGCCGTTGACCCTTCACTGATTTCACCACCTTATAAGCTCTCTAGACAGCCACTCCATGTCACTCAAGTGCGTGCTCAGAGCGCGCGAGAGGGGAGAGAGAGGACCACAACGATGGATGGACTATAAAGGATATCCAATGAATGGTGGAGAAAAGGGCCTCACAGCTACTTCAGAAACTCCTCTGGCCAGGTAGGTTAGGACACCATGCCAGTATGTGATGTTAGTTCTTTCCATGTCTGTAACGACTTGGTCGTACGAGAGTGGGGAGTGGTCCACTAGGGGTAGAGGGCAGGGAGTGGTCATGGGGCTTAGAGGACTTGGATTAGGAGTGGTCCTGACAGGATTTCTAGGATGACAATAGAGTAGGAATGAATTGAACTATGCACCAAACAAGGAGAGAGTGATTTTGGAATATATACGTGGAAATTGAAATTAACTCGTGGAAGATCAACATAATTCTTTAGATACTAAGTATACATTCATAAGTAGGTTAATACTCGGTGAAGTTGTTGCAAAGTAAAGCCTTAAGTTCCATTTCGAAAGAAAGTACAAACGAGTGTTCAGAAATTGGATTATCATCACTGACATATACCCGTTGCGTTTATTGAAGTTCAAAGGAGCTCCCGCTGAAGATGAAGCTCGTTTATTGCATCTTTGCTAGACCAGCTTTCTCTCAGTTGGCAGCGCTTCGTTTGAGTAGAACAAACACGGCATTGCTATTTTTCGCAGACTCAAAGATGGACGACTGTTCTTGCTTCCGGGCTGAGAGTCGCAGAGCTCACCTAACATCTTGTCCCCAAATTGCATCTGCTCCTTCAAGAGTCCCTTCAAATGGCAAAAAGGACACCTCATCAGTGGACATCTCGTCCCCAAATGCATCTGCTCCTTCAAGAGTCCCCAGATGCAATTTGGGGACAACATGTTAGGTGAGCTCTGCGACTCGTTGGCCTGGAAGCAAGAACAGTCGTCTATCTTTGAGTCTCTGAAAAATAGCAGTGCCATGTTTATTCTGCTCAAACGGAGCACTGCCAACTAAGGGGAAAGCTGGTCTAGCAAGATGCAATAAATCGAGCTTCATTTCAGCGGACCTCCTTTGAACTTAGATAAGCGCAACGGGTATATGTCAGTGATGATAATCTAATTTCTGAACACTTTTTGTACTTTCTTCCAACCGGAACTTAAGGCTTTACTTTTTAGCAACTTCACGAGATTAACTCCTGGTTATGATGTATACCGGGTGTTTTAAAGCTGAATGGACAGCGGGTGGCTCGAGAGAGAGAGAGATGACATTGCTCTATTGGCATACCGGGGTTTGGCTTCGAGATCCCGGCTTTGAACGTGTGGCCATGGGATGCACTATGGAAGTGGAAGCTTCAGATTGAGACTGAGCTAAAGATTCACTTTCCGCTGGTTGTAGCACGGGATTAGACAGAGTAGTAGACGAAGCATTTGAGTCTGGTTCTATCTTAAACAAATAGATGTGCTCATTCACTTGGAGAGTCAGATCTGCTGGTGAACAAACAAGTTCGATCAACTTCTGGACTAGACTGGGGCGTAGTCAACTAATCGCTGGAAGCTTTTGTTTGTGATGAAGTTAAAGTTGAATTCCATTGCAATAGCTCCCCCTCAGTTTGCAGTAGTAACTTGAGAAGAGGGGGGCTTAATCAACAAATTTTTTCGAAAGTAATTATCTACATTTTATTTCATTAATTTTTTTTCTTTTAATTGTGTATATTCAGACACGAGCTGGTTATGTCTGAATTGTGATTTTTTGGACGTGAATGGTTGTGTCGAATGACGGTTTTCACACGACGGTCATGTCCGAATGCGAATTTTTGGACCATGAATGAGTTGTGTTCGTATGGGAGTTCAGACATTAAGGGAAATGTTCTATTCGTGTTATATAATGGAAAATTTTTATCATTTTCAGTAGTTACGTTTCATTTATTCGTTTTCCTTAAAAGAGAGACGGTCATCTTTCATTGGTTCATAGAGAGTTTTTAGAAGATTTACCAAAATTGCTATCCAGTATTCTTACCGTGATTTTATTGTATCATGAAGAGAATTTGTCGAGAAACCCATAGCAATTTCGAAGGGCAAATTTAACCTAAAAGAGAGTGATTATACGCCTCAAATCTTGACTACATTGTCGCTCCATTTCCTCTTATCTTTTTCCTACAATGAGTTCTCGAAATGGTCGCCATGTTCAGTCAAATGCTGCGAAGTTTGAATCTTGGAGCAGGAGGAAAGCGCGGCCGTTGACTATGAACAGTCAAAGGCAAGGCCAAGAAGAGGAAAATTGGAGTATAATTTATTAAAAGAAGGAAACACTGCGCAATACGCATCTTCTCGTTCAATACAGAAAATTTGACTTAATGTTTAGTACCTGCTAAGTTTGATTAATCTGGGGTTCACATATAAGTTCTTGAAAGTTGCGGCAGTTGACAAGTGAAAGTTGCATCGAGTGCAAGGATCCAGATTATTGAACGTGATTATATACTTTTGTACATGTTGATATAATTCATGAATTATATGAAGGTGTTAAATGTCGTCATTCCAACAATTCAAGTTCAGGGGTAATATTGAATATCTTAAATAGTTTAGAGATTAAAATTGAACATGTATCAAAAGTAATATGAACCACATCGCGCATGAAGGTCAAAGTTCAACCACAATTTGCGTCATTTTCTAAGGGAAAGGCTTGATCTTGGTGCGGCAGACGAAATCAACGGATTGTGACGTCTGCTTGATCTTAAGATATCTGATGTCGTCGAGGGAGAGGTTTGCTGATGGCTGATCCAACCGAAAAGGACTGAAAAAATACCCGACCACGTTGTTTCCTCAGCAAATTGGATCGAAAGAAGCAAAAACGACTCGTAAGTGTGGAATGGTGCTGGCAGTGGTGTCAGTAGACTGTTTCACTCGAAGTACAGATGCAGCATTTACGGTGACCCTACAATGATTTCATCACCTTATAGACTCTTCTAGACCAGTATTATTTTGTCACCAGAGGTCACGACCACT
>JAGVVM010007382.1:0-23569 GCA_019149425.1 Psidium friedrichsthalianum
AAGATTTTCCATTACCAAAATAAATAAACAAAAAAAAATGACCAGTGAGATTCAAAAGAGATTAGGGTAGGATAGAGTGTGACAGGACAATCATGGCCACTGTGTACGAGGATTGCACCATGGACAATTGTAATCTCACCCTCTCTCGAACTTCCGCACTCACTCCACTCAACTCTCTCTCTCTCTCTCTCTCTCTCTCTCTGAATTGAAAATGATGAGCACCTCCCAATGGAAACCACCGACAATAGACCAACGTCACGATCACAACCCCTGTGATAGTGAGTGATAGCATTTGCGCTCTCTCTCTCTCTCTCTCTCTCTCTCTCTCTCTCTCTCTCTCGCGAGCGCGCCCCCCTCAAGATGGTCTCCAATCTCCCACAATGGCGACCACCCAGTAATTGCTCATCAGCCTAGGGTACCCCTTTCCAATCTCACAATGGATCGTCTCCATCTCGGAAATCTGCAACGTCCTTACCTTTTTAATTTTTTTAATCTTTTTTAATAGCACAAACTGAAGGAAAAGACTGACCCCTTCGGTGACTTCACAGTCACTTTAAGCGCTCAACCGTGTTCCGGTGCAGTACTACACCCACCACTGCTAAGACAAACTACACGCAATCCTTTCTTGTTCCAAATATGCTCTCTCTCTCTCTCGCTCTCTCTCTCTCTCTCTCACACACACACATTTATTCTATCTTGTCCTGTTCTATTGATCTAGTTAAATAATAGTCCCAAAGACCAAAGCAGCCTACACGGAAAGAATAAATATTTCCAAAATGGCATCAAACTACAAAACCACAAAACAAGGAACAAAAGAAGAACACTTCAATAGAAGACAGATTCCCTGTTCCAAGTGTAAGATGATCCTAGCCTCTCCTAGAGTAAAGGACTTCCAAAAGCCACATCAATAGAAGTAGGAGCTGTCAGTTGACCCATTCCATCTTAAGTAGTTTAGTAGACCAGAAACTACCGGTTGATATCATCCACAAGTAAAGTCAGCTGTAAAAGGAATTGCATATTTGGAACACTAACAAATGGAGCTTGGGGTCAATCTATCAGGAAAAAAAAAAAATGATTGCGGTATTCATTGGCCAATCAAGCCACAGCAAATGCTGATGACAGTCCTCAACAACGGTATATCAAATTCGGCTTCCAAGGCATGATCCCATGGACTGCAGCAGGAAAGGGCATGGATTTTCCAGACTTGCCCTAGTTCAAGGACTAAAGGCTTTAGCGCAAACATGAGGTTAAATGATGCCCCCACTCCTATTTCAGATTCTGATGCTACTAAGACTGAATAACCAGGTTCATCCCAGGACAAGGAAATACTCAAATATCAAAGTAAACTCGACACGAAAGAAAGCTTACCACAATGGACTTTTTGCAGCTGCTTGAGCTCTTTTCATGTGTATAAAGAGAGAGATTAGTTATCCACTGATACTGTTACAGGAACTAGAATCCCATCTACCTTTCCATGTTGTTGAGCTTGTTCCTTCTTTCCGGCCTCAGATATGTGCACACGCATCTCAAGTTTTCCCACAAGCTCAAATATGCAGATGTCTCCAATGTTGATGCCATTGCCGCGGACAAAAGATAACCAACCTCCACAAAAAGTGTGCAACATCCGCCCCTTTGAATCTGGCACCGAATTCACTGTCCAAGACTTCCCTTCTAAGTTTCTAAGGACTATCTCTGTTTTGCATATGGGAAGATGATCCATCGAAAACTGGTGCGGAATTTTCTAAATGAAGGCAGGCCCAATAATATAAGAAACAATGAGCAATGAAATGATTAGGCAATGGTCCCAATAATCTGCAGATAACAAGCCCTTGCAAAAGATGGGATGAAACCACCACATGGCAACACTAAGGAGCCTTGGAAAGCAAAGGTCTGATGAGAACATTTGACTAATCAAATTCAATAAGTTCCCAGTGACAGGTTATACAACAGTGATGACAATAAAACAAGCCTCATTTTACTGATTACATGTGAGCCCCAAAAAATAAATGGTCCTTCACCTAAGTAAAGTCTCACAGCACATTTGATTAGAGGGAAAGACTAAAGCAAAAGTAAACAAAGAAACATCTAAAAGCACCACTCACTTTATAGGTGCAGAGCTGAAATTAAGGTAGCGAAAAAATGGAAAGTGCAGCTACCGATCTTTTGATATTTGGTCGTCACTCATGTTGTGAATAGCGGCGCAGCTGGACTAATGAAGAATTGGACATTCATTAACTCAATCACCACTAAACATGAAAAACGCATGTATCAGTTACCTACAGTTTTTACCAATTTCATAATCCTGATCCACTAACTATTCACATGTTGTTAACATAAAACTAATTAGGGCGTACACTTCATAGGGTTATCATTTGCACCTTTTACCCTCCTATTATTTCATTTTTTTCAGATTTCTATAAATTTAAATGTAACTTCAAAAACTGGTTAATCTCGAATTTGATTTGCCTCAACCAAATTGACTGATTCATTTAACTTGTCTTTAACCAAGAATAAGCCAACAATTGAGCTAGACTCAACCAGAGACATTCCCGTTGAACCAGACCATCCATTCTGATAAAGAATACAAAAATTATTGTAACTTGTCTGCTTGTCAACCTATGAGCTGTTATGAGTTTCTAACATGTCCCTGTTACTCAACAAGTATGGTCATGGTGTGACAACCCAAAATTGTAGCTGAAGTGACCAGTGGGTAGTATAGTTGCTCATGTAGGGAAGGAGAAGTAATAAAACCAGAAGTGGAGCACTATCATAAGTTGTTAGAGTTGAAAGAAGTATTCTGCTCAATGTACCAGAAGCCTAATATAAATGCTCACCAGCGTATATGAGCCACTGACATTGAATCTTTTCATAATCCGAACAAATTTAGGGAAGCTTGAAGCAAAAGATCGAGCAACTCTATCTTCTTGGAGAGATAACATTACTGACAAACAATCTGCATTCTGTGAACTGCGTGCAGTTCCATTGCTGGCTCCAACGATGATAGCTGCTCCATTTCATTAGGTCAGAGGGTACCAGACAAAAAGTACATTCACACATTCAGCCAGATAAAAGTTGCATAATTTATGTGGCAATATTGTAAAGCATTTTCAAAGAACAAACAGGCTTGTAATCCAGGAAATGGATTAAAACATTGCATCTCACAAAAGGTCTATTGAGAAGGAGAAAAGAAAAATGTACCTTACAAAAGGAATAGGGAACTTACCAGACTTTCCATTGATGGTTCTTGATGCATTGCTTGAACCCTTGATTGCACCAGCATGCTTCTTCATGTCAGAGGAAGAGGCTTCTTGAATCATTCTCTTCACCTTCTCGACTATTTGTGAACTAACTTTTGTAGTTTTTCTTTTCCGTTTCTTAGATAAATTTTCTCGACCTGCTTGTAAAGTTGCAGTATTCCTGACATCTAACCAGGTTAAAGCTTTCTTCACACTTTGACCATCTGGCCTGCCCTGTGCAGCCCCGAGAATATGGACTCGCATTTCACATGTATGGACCAGCTCAAAAACGCAGACATCTTCCAATTCGATGCCATTAGCACGAACAAAGGCCATCCAACCTCCACAGAAGGTATGGCTAGTGTGCACTCTGGTTGTGGGGACTGAATTTACAGTCCAAGATTCTCCTTTCAGATTGCGTAGGACTATAGTTATTTTGCTTTCTGGTAGATGCTCCGTTGAAAACTGATAAGGTATATTCTGCAAGATGTGATAAATCAACTGGGTACTCTAAAATGAAACAAAACTTTCAGAATAATGGAAAAAGACGTTTACTTCTTTTCCCCATTGAATTAAATACAGTAGAGACATCTATTCCCAAAAGAGAACTTCAAACTTCACATGCCCAGGCTTCATACAAAAGGAAAAGAATTGTCTATATGGAAAGCAACAATTTTAACAGCAAGGGACCAGAGTCCACAATCCAAAAGTTTACAACAGACGAGAGCATTTGGTTGCAGTCATTGAGTCTAATTAGGAAGCCCAATAATAACTTTGTTAAGCCAATGCAGAATGGAAGTTTGTAGTTAAAGAGGATAACTCTGAGGCATAGGTATAGCTGAGTTCAGCTCACATTATCAAGGGTTGGATCCACTAATAGATAAAACAAAAAAATAAAATAAAAATCTGAGACTCACTTCTCTCACTACTGGCATACAGCACTGATTTGCTGCGTCTCATACAGAATTACAGGTCTAGTAATGTAAAGATGTTTGCTTCAGGACTCACCAGTGTATAGGAGCCACTAACGTTGAACCTTTTCATAATTCTGACAAAATATGGAAAGCGTGAACTGAATGATTGAGCTACTTTTCTCTCTTCTTCAGATAATGACTTTAAAATGTGAGAGCTGGTGGACAAACTTGAGTGATCTCCTTTGCTGAATCTATTCCTGATATCTGCATTCAGATTTCGAAAATCATATAATTATGGATTTATGGAGCACTTATTTAGGAGGAGAAAACAAAGAAACCAAATGATGTTCAAGGTTGTAGACAAAATGGGGGAGAAATTTGGGGCTTTTATCTTTATAGATCAGTCTTCTATTGGGAGAAATTGTGTCTTTTCAAATGAACAAGAAACTACGAAACTGTTTCTTTCCACATTCGAGGGACATGCAATCACAGCGAAAATTGCAACATATAAAATTCCATTGCTTCAACGATGGGGAAAATGCAGTTGTACATTGTCTTTGATGCAGAATGTCAGCAGTAATATATATGAGTGACAGAAATTTCCAGAAGAATCAGTATAGTTCCCAAGTTAGGGGAGGCATGTTATCAAGGATCTAAGAATTGGAGCAGTGAGAGTATTACCAGATGATTCTTCATAAACTTGTACTTTAGAAGACAAAACGAGATTGTCATATGGGATCTCTCTGACGATACTTGTGCCACGATGCTGTGAACTTGTGACCACATCTTGTTTCCGGCCAAGCTTGTCATCACGGGCACAAGCTCTGGGTTGGTGGCTCTCATATACAATGTTTGAACAATAAGCGAACTCATCTTTTTCAACGTTCCTTTCCCCGTTTTGCCTACAACTACTAGGATCTTGACTGCACATGGCATGAAATGCAGCTTCTTTTTCACACGAACTCTGTTCAAAAACTTGCACATAAAAGTGCAGATTACCATCATGCCGGAACACCAAAGGTCACCGGATACAATAGAATGGTCCTTTACAAACGAATGCCAGCCAGAGTTGAGGAACAATTCATGATTCTCCTGAATCAACTCGACATGCCAAGTGTTACCGCTTGGACCTTCTAACAGAGCTAACCCGGACATCCGTCCTTCCATGTGCTCGACAAATTTATCTGGTATTTTCTGCAACAGAACCAACACAGGGCGTCACAATCAAACAGTGCAAGAAACACGGTGTATCCAACTGCACACTCAGTCTGCCACCAACATAAAGGTCTATGAAGTAGACAAAAGAACATCTACGCAGAAGCGCAGTAGGAAACCTGCATTTGCACTTATCAATACCATTATGTGAAGGTCTGCTACACAGACAACGGCCAATGCTGATATGACCATTTCTTAGCTTTTGCCCAAATAAGCTCAAGAAGACCCAACAATGCGAACCCAAATTGGCCTCAGATTTTCGCACCCAAGTCTAGGATGAAGAGAACTTCACTATGACATGAAGTGTCAAACCCATCAAAACCAAAACTTGGACTTGAGTATGACAAAGCAACTGATTCTCGCGCTTGCCCACATCAAGCATTCCAATAAAAAATCCATTATCTAGTACACTCAGACAATTGAGGGAACCGAGAGAGAGAGCGAGAGAGAGAGAGAGAGAGAGAGAGAGATTACCAGCCTTCTAGAGCTCAAAGAAGAGGAATAAATCTCGAAGAAGTGAGGCCTCTTCCCATTAGGCATCTTCCGACGAGTCTCGTCTCTCTCCATGAAAACCCCCGTCTCCCTCCCTCCCTCCCTCCTCTCTCTCTCTCTCCCAAATTGATCACGCCATTGAAAGCGCACTATTACTAACCCGCGAAACAGTGAAACCAGAGAGAAGACAAGAGGGTCGCAAGGCCATTGCATTCATAATTTCACCGATTCACATCGCAGAAATTTTAGAGATCGACACGGACCGTTCAGGGCTGGCCACTTCGTCCTCGATGGAGGAGGCGTACGCACGTGCATCTCACGGCCCAGGGTTCTCGTTGGTTACCTTTGCTGTTGTCCCTTCACGGCCACCTGAGCGCGTGTACGAAACCTGTCCCCACGAGTCTTATTCTTTTCCCCTTCTTACTTCGTTACATTGACGCCTCTGATTTTAAAAAATAATTTTAATTAAATATTTTTTTTTGAATTCTGTAGATAATTTTTTCTACACGTTTGATAATTATATAGAATTTATGTTCTTGAAATAAAAACGTATTTAGTAACTGTATATAATTTCTATTCTTAGGAATAATTTACTTCGCAATTTTTTCATTTTATTCAAATAATAATTTAGTTACTTTGTGAAATTTCATCCTAAAATTCGAATTAATCGAAGATTAATTCATATTGATTATATTATATAACATATTATATTTGAAATGTAAAAATAAATATCAAGAATTATCACTAATCATTTTCGGCATTTATTGTGAGGTTTCATACAATTTTTTTTGAGCGAACAGACAACCGATACTAGCGATACCCTCATTTCTATAAGAAAATTGCACTGCCCTATATTGGTGTGTGTTTTTTATTCTAGAAAATCAAATCTCAATCTTAATTCATTCACTTAAGAATGAGAGCATGTTAAGTGTTTACGCCGGATATTTTTATCTTTTTTTAAAAAATTCTAAAATTAGACTAAGTCTAAAGTATATAAACCTAGACAAATCACAATCAATAAAATCAAGTGCACAATTAAGGATCATGGCATTGATAAATTGCATCATAAAACTCGAACGAAACCCTAAGGACTTAGAGAACGTGGTTCAAGTTTAATTTCAAGGGTATTTATTAGTTTTGTAAAAAAGAATAAAATCTATAAAATTCAGGTCCAAATTTATGAAAACATGGTCAAATTAGCCTAATCTAAGATTTTTTTTCTATTTTTAGGGATTTTCCAAAATTTCTTATTTTTTAGATTTTTTTTTCCAAAATTTCCAATTTTTTCAATTTTTATTTTTTATTATTTATTATCTTATATATTTTTCTTTGAAAATGAGACTTTGTTCTATTTTAAGTTTAGAGAAAAGTAACAATAGAACTGAAAAAGAAAAATGAGAGATGGCGGTACTTCATTTTGTTTTGTGATTTTCAAAAGTGATTTTTTCCTTAGAATCAACTTTTTTTTGTTCTTGTTTTTTCTTCAAAACTATTTTTGGGAACAAAATTAAAATCAGAATAGTTTACATTACCAAATAAAATTCTCATCTTTTTTAATTATGGGAAATAGAATAAAAAACTCGATTGGTCATATATGCCCTATGAGCACTAAAAACTGATTCTGATTATGAACACTAAACACTCATGCTTTGGTCGAAACCATTTCTGAGCACTTTTACCAAAATGCATTCTGAGGTAAATGTTATTTCTTTATATTGCTTGATGAGGTCGATTGAGTCAAAGAAATTGACAGGGGTTAGTGGGTGGCATTTGCCGGCTTATTTTCCAAATATCATCATTGCTTCTACTTTGAGACTTTTTTTCCCCTACTTTTCTCTCGTAATTGGCCCTATCTTTTTTTTTTCGGACACATTAAAGTGATCTTATAGGAAGGCCTGTTTGATATTCAAAAACTGCTCAATAATAGTTGGACAAATGGAGAATGTCAAGACGAACCAAAAAAGGTTGCCCATCTAAAATCGTAGCTTACTTGCCAAGCCCATAGCCATGGCTAGGCAATCATGTGCCAGCCACTCTTCTCCCATTACACCTTTTTTACGGAAGGTTACATCTAGAAGTTATGTAATATGGGATCAATCCTAATCCATTAATGACACTTGTATATATTGAGCTCTTAATTGGAGTTACTTTACAAAACTTGTCATGGTAAGGAAGAAAAGGGAAACTAGCACACTTGGCGGATCGAGTACTCACAGGAAGAAGAGGAAACACTAGAAGGCTTTTGATTAGGAAAACCTATGCAAAGTGAATTCCCTCTGCAAAAAAAAAAAAACCCACAAAATTAGCCATAGCCTTCCATTAGATTGGAATAGATTTAATAAATACTAATGACTCTCAGATGGAATGTTAGGCACCGAAATAGATAATTAAATATTGATTCTAAAAGCGATACAAGTGACTATTTTAAAAAAGATAATATTCAAATCATAAGTTTTTCGAAAACAAATGGTGCCCTAGTTTAAGTGCAGCATTCTTTTTCCTCCATATTTTATTTTTGGATTTTCGGCCCAACATTTTATCTCGGGGTTGCCTTAAATTCGTTCCATGAAAAAATCTCCAGTTTTTTTCTTTGGTCGGAATAAATGCATCCAGCGTTCTAAATATTTTCGAGGCATTCGATTTTGAAGAAAGTGAACCACTGTTTGGTGTTTGTTTGTTCTGAAAAGAAAAGTTGAAACAATTAATTTTATGAAAATTTATAATAAGTGAAATCCTCAGAAAGAATCTTATATTTATAAATGTGACATGTAATGACGAAATACTGGTATCAGCATGTTATTTGTTTATTCCATAATCCATCAAAGCAACAAGAATTCTATATATAAAAAAAAAAATTTGGAAAACTCAGTTACAACATGCTCCATACTCTCTTCCTCGACTTCTATGCTAGAGAAATCTCCGGATAATAGGTCAATAACCACATGCTCCATGATATCCTCTTTGAACTCGTGTTGATAGCAGATTTATGTTCTAAGCATAATTCATTAATACCTAGTGCTTCTTTCGGAACATTAGATGGATTTACCTCAATTTTCTCTTCAGAGTCTGCCATTAGGCACATGTGTGCATGCTCTTCATCATCGTTGTCTTCAAATTCATTATCACTCCAAGTCTCTGCCCCTTAGGGTTTCTTGGACTTCTCAAACTTGCCTTCCTTTTTCTTTAGAAGAGGGGAACTTGGTTTGATGTGACCATGTATTCTACATTCAAAACAAATTACATCCTTAGCTTCTTTATTGTCATTGAATGACTTCCTTTCCTTAGCTTGTTTGAATGGTTTTTTTCCCTGTGGAGTTTATTTCCTTATTAGCCGTTCTTCTGAATTTTTTCACCATGTGGGCAAGCTCTTCATCATCTTCAGAGTCTATCTCATCAAAAATCAATGTTACATTTTAAACCAATTAATTTTTACCTTTTGAATTTTCTTCTTCATTGATTCGTTCAACTTCATATGATTGAAGAGTTCAACGAGTTCATCAATAGATTCTTTGAGTTCCTCGAATGGAAGTCTTGACATGATTCTAATCCTTTGAAAGTCCTTGTAGTAACTTGTTTACTTTCATTAGTTCTGAAACTGGATGCCCTTGATATTCGAATCCATTAACTATGTCTATGAGTCTATTGAACATTTTAGAGATAGACTCATTTGGCTTCATTTTGAAGGATCCATATTGACCAAGAAAATTTATTGATCTTGGTTTCCTTGACTCTATCAATTCCTTTAAAGATAACATAAAGCATGTCCCCATATCTCTTTTGCTATTTCACAGAATAACACATAGTTATATTTAGCATGAGATGGATCTTTTGCATCTTAGCTAACTCAATGGGAGATTGTCGCAACTGGACTCCTGTTTTCATTTATTTATCCACTAGTTGACGGTGTAGTAGTTGTTGCATCAATTGTAGGATTTGTTCCATTCTGAACACTTCCCACATTAAGGGTTTGTGGATCTGATGAAAATTTCATTTTGTTCTTACAAATGCTGTAATCTTTCTCATCAAATGAGGGAGGTCTAGTGTTACTCTGTTCTACAATGATACGTGGTGCGAGAGTGTTAGCTATCATAGATCGTTAATTCAGAAGTAATACACTTCAAAAAGTTGAGAACCGAGCTATGATACAATTTGTTATAAGCTAGAATATCATATAGAAGGGGGTGAATATGAGATTTTAACAAAAACTTGAAAAATGGACGTAGAAATAAATATTCCAGTCGTGCATTATCAAAATCGAGTGAGAATAGAGTCTAAATGCCGTCCATAGTATGATGATATTCACTAGTTCACAAAATTCTATCAAAAGTAAAAGAGTTGAGAGATTGAAAATTTGCACACAGAATTTATCTCTCATGCTGACTGCCTACTAGCTAGATTCCATTAGACAATTAATAAGTGATCATAGAGTTGACTGATGATACTAAAGTATGATATGTATCACTATTTCACACGGTCACCCTTTTCAATGCCTCTCAAGATTACATTTGTAGCTCACAAAAGACAAGTATGAAACTCTCTTGAATTTTGAAATTATGATTCTAGATCTTTCGCCCTCTTCAACACCTTGATCTCCTTTTATACTCCTCTACTTCCAAACTACCATTTACTCACCAATCAACTTGTTGGACAAGTTTGCTTAAGGAAGATAGAGTAGCCATTGAGAGATAAAACCAGAATCTCCATTGATTTGATTGCTCATGCAATAAATCCTGATTTCCATAAGTAAAGTTTTTCATTTAAGGAAGGGAACTTGTCTTTGGAATGATTGCCAATCAATCAAGATGTCTTGTGTAAAGAACCGCATTGCAAAACAATCATTAAATGAAGATCGATAAATGTTTTCCAGATTAGAAATCCGAGCCAGATTGCTACCGTGATGATATATCTAATGGAGTTTGTGTTTGAATACAATCCACAAGTAGACTTCATGATCTTAATATTTCAGCTTTCGCGTAGAATCTAAGTATATCAAATGCCTTGACGATATCCACGTATAAGATTGACTGAAATCTATGCCCTTTTTTTGATGGCATCCAATAAGTAACTATTAGAGTAGGATTCAACAAACTTGTCTTCAAGTGTAACGCCCGAAGAAAAACACTTGAATTCATTTATCAGATTCAAGATAAATCATGTAAAATATTGTCATCTTCAAAATATATTAGGAGATTTTCTCAACATAATATTCATATATTTACAACTTGGAAATTGTTTTCCAGATCAATGAGCAACAATGATTGAGAAAGAAAAACAGGAGGAAGACTGGATAGTCTAACAAGAAAAGGAATCACAATTAATTCGAATGCGAAGCTCAATTATATCATAGTTGCTCGACCTGGCAAAAAATTGGGCTTGGTGGACGAACAAGCTTTACTTAATAGCTCTCTCCCTTGTAACACCGTGTAGGCCAAATTTTCTCAACGAAGATTAAATTAAATTTTACGTCTGATCTCAATTCTATCTCAAACCTTTTTTATCTTAAAAAATTATGAAATTTAGGTCCAATCTCAAATCTATCTCGAATTTTATTTTGTCTAAAAAAATAGAAACATTTAATCTATTCTCAAATCTATGGAGCCCTTACTTTGACGTGGCATTTCCACGTCAATAACAAATCTACATAAACAAGGTGACATGAAAAATTATCTCCAAAATGAAATCATGTAAGATGTGAAAATTATAGATGACTAATGGCAATTTTTGGACAGGGAACTAGTGGGGGCAGATTTGGAGTTAGAGTAGAAATTTATGATTTTTCTTCTTTAGACAAAAATAATTTCGGGTTACCTTTGAGAATAGACCTAAAGTTTGAGATTTTTCCTTTCAAACAAAATAATAATAATAATTTGGGACATAGTTGGAGTGGACCTAAAACTTGAGGTTTTTTTTCTAGACAAAATAAAAAAAAATCGGAATAGAATTAGAACTAATCTAAAATTGAGGTTTTTCATGAAATTAGGCCCTGAATAATAAAAGCCTGTCAATTTTTTGTTCTCTTGCTCTCCCTTGCCACCGTTATCATGCATACATCTTTGTTGGTTATTTTTTGCTGCGTATGGTAACGTTTCTATTCCCGGAACAACTTTTGAAATAGAAATATTTTTTTTGTTTATGTTCTCGACAATAATTTTTGAAAACAGAAACACGTTTGGTTACGGCAAAAAATTCTGTTCTCGAAATAAATAAACAAAGAACATAAACCCGTTTGCATGACAAGCGCGAGGCCGACCCCCGCCCTCGTCGACTAAGGTTGAAGCTCAGCTTGCGATGGCGGGGTTTGGCTCCGATTGCCATGCAAGGCTAACCCTCTCCAACGCTGGCCGAAGTCAAAGCTTGGCCAACTATGGTGGGGTTCGCTCTTGTGAGCTCACCCAAGCGAGCCTTGCCATCGCCAGCCGAGGTCAAAGCTTGGTTGGCGATGGTGGGGTTTGGCTCGTGCTTGCTCACCACGCGAGGCCAAGCCCCGCCCAGATTTGAGTGAGCTTGTGCAAGCTCGCCCGCCGTGTCAGTTGCTGTTGATTGCCGAGATGTTGAAGAAGAAAGGAGGAGGAACCGACAGAAACTCACTGAAGGAGCGGCGACCTCGAGCTGGTCAAGGAACACAGAAGGAGAGGAGGGAGCAGCTACTCGTGCAGGAATAAAAGAGAAGAGAGTGTTTTAAGAACAAAAGTGTTCTCAATTGTTTCTAAAAAATATTGCAAATGTGTTTCTAAAAAGTGTTTCTGGGACAAAAAGTATTTTTTTTTTGTTTCTTGTTTCTGCTTCAAAAGTTTTTTTTATTTGTCAAAAGTGTTCTTGAAACATTTTGTAAAGATTGTTTACCATACACATTTCTGGTGTGTAGCGTTATCATATGTAGTCTTCCCAACCCTTTCCCACACACAAGTACCACCATAAAACTAACACTCCTCTCCACACAAAAAAAAAAAAAAAAAAAAAGAACATCTTCTGCGCAGAAAGACTGCGTTGCCATCGGGAGACCATGCTAGAAAATCTCTCCAGAGAACTACATTCACATCTGAACAGCGCACCCCTTTGAAGCTGTCAATTTCAGGAAAGTCTTAGACAATCAGAACTTCGTGTTAGCACTCAAACAAGCAAACTACCTCTACCTTATACCAAGTGATGCATGAACAAAACTGGACCAGGCGAGGAGCAGTGAAAATGGATCCACTACAGGCTCTGGGAAGAGAAGTGAAATCCATCGACATAGACGAACTCAAAGCCACATTGTCCAAGGAGATAGAGATAGGAGATACACAAGATCTTGGTGACGGACATAATCGCAGGCGCAATGGACGTGGATTGGAGAGATTTCTTTCCTTATTTGAGAAGGATACCAAATAAGCTGTGGGAAAAGAAGATTCGGGCAGTGTCTGCCCGCAGGAACATGGTAATGAATGTCATGATCAGGGAGCAAAAACAGCGGATTGCTTCAGGAGAGGTACTAGTATTTCCTAGTGATGCAGAAACATTGTCTTTCAAGAACCACTTATATCTGTTTCTCAACTCATATCGTTGTCTGAAGCAGGAATCGGACGCTTAATTAGATTTCTTGATATCTGAAGGGCAACACTGTCCGAGGAACAAATCGCAACTTTGCTTTGGAAGGCAATCATCGAGACCGGGGATAGCACTACGGTTCTAACAGAGTGGGCTGTACGAGCTTCGCTAAAGATGCAAAGTGGCAGGTTCATATCAAATTTACCCCCTTTGATCATGTATTGGACCCTAGAAGTGTGTGGCCCAGAAAGAGTCATTGAGGACCACTTGTCGCAGCTTCCAGATCTTCCGCTGTCTTCCTTGAAACCCTGAGGAAGTATAGTCCCATGCCGGTACTCCCTTTGCGTTATACGCATAAAGATACACAATTAGGTTATTTTGTACCAGCTGGAAGCCAGGTTAAATCAGTAGTACTTATATGCATTTTTCTTTCCTCACTCTAACAATGTCTTGGACTGAAATATGATGTTGCACTCCGAGCCATGCTTGTGGTCACTGTAGATTTCCTAAACGTTTGCGGGTGTAGCATGGACAAACAACAATGGAAGGATCCTGAAAAGTGGACATCAAAGAGACTTCTTGACGAGAAATACAACCTTGCGGACTTGTATAAGATGATGCCATTAAGGCAGGGAAGAGGTCATGCGCTGGAGCACGCCAGGTCATGTTGGTATACTTCGCAGTGATCAGCAGGTTAGTGCAGGAGTTTGAATGGCAAGTTAAAGGCAGATGAGCAAGAGAATATTGATATGGATGGCCTAACCACACGTAAGCTATATCCAATGCGAGCAATGCTAAAGCCGAGAAGGTGACCGCTTCGAACAAGAAGAGATCATAGTAGAGACTGAAGTGGATCTTAATCCCGGCAATGTTTTTGCTGCATCTTCTTCGGTTTCTAACACGTGTAGTCTCTAAATGATGTGTGAGGAGTCACTGTAACATGTCTCAGAAAAAGTGCAGTATCTATGCAAGAAGGACGTGAACTCCTTCTGGTGCAAACGTTGGCTTTGCTCGTTTTAGAATAACTTCTAAGGTTTCAAGGCGTGCTGATATGATCAGGATCTTCTCCTCATGAATTGTTAGATTGATCTCCTCTTTGTTTCAGAGTGAGACTGTGTTAACTTCTCCTTCAATTGGTGAGTGAAGCTCAAGGATAATCAAAGTTGCTTTAAGCTAGTAGGATCCAAAGTATATGTTACATGACAGGTTGCAAGAAAACATACCTGCCCCTCAAGATAAATGAATAGAGGACTTATTTAACTTTCGGCCCCAAGATATGTATTCAATAAGTTAAAACACACGCTGACTCATAACCTTGTTCGGATGGTTTCTATTGTTATCTGGAGCTTTTTTTTTTTTTTTTTTGAAGTAGTCGAGGGTTTGTCTTGATTTACAGTTGAATTGCAATGTTTCTCTCTTATATTTCGATGAAGTGAATAAAATATTATTTTGATAAACTAAAATAAAATCTCTAGAATATATGCCGCATTTGCAATATCTTATCAACGGAATTACCAGGAAGGCGCTCAAGCTAAAAGTCCAAGCCTATCGATTTTTTCTATTCGGACCCTAATTCACTCAAGTGCTCAATCAAAACCCAAAAGCAACTTCCTAACTTCCTTGCTAAATATTTGACTTTCACAACATGTTATTATTAGAGTGCATGGAGTTTACCATGGACACCTATGTAGGGAACCACACTCCATACCCACTACCGATAACTGCTAAGCATTTCTTAATTTTTTTTTTGAAAAGATACAATCTTTTGATATTGGTTATCTTTCTCATTCCACACTTCACATTAGTTTATCGACGAAAGAAAATGACGATAGAATGAAGCTCTCCCCTCGATTGTAGAATGCGATCAAATCGAGGATACTCTCTTAATTGCGAAGCGACTCTTAATCCGTGGCCATTACAATACTTCTCTCATGTGATGTGTCGTCCGATCAATGATACGAGTTAGGTTAAGACATATCTTTCCACATGTGTTTCGTTAAGAAACATGGAATTAGTTTTCCGAATTAGTTTCCCTTTCAATTATAAAAGAATATGCAAATCTATGTGCCATTATTTATATTTGGTACGAGATTTTGATGTTTTGGGTCCAATAAAAAGTCAAATTGCATGAATAGTAAAATTTAAGTTAATCAACTCTAGCACGTGCTACATTAATTGCTTCATCCCCATCAATCAACTATGAACTTTAATATCGTTTGTTAGAATGTGCAACAGAAAACTCCCAACTCAATATGGAGAGAAGTTACTCCTCTTGCTCCATCACCCCTCCCCCCACTCCCAAAAAAAAAAGAAAAAACCTAGCCACCAGAAACATTTTTTAGGAAGAGAGAAAAAAAAAATGCTCCCCTCACTACTTTCTTAAGTTGTTTTGATATTCTTTTTCCTTTTTTTCCCATTTGGGAGCTTTTCTCTTTCAATTTATCTGAAAATTTTCTTTTTCATTTTTGGGGGATTTCTATCCCAATCTAGTTTAGATTTAGGGTTTTCTGCGCGTATGTTTTTTGGGTTCCACTATGATGACTCGAATTTTCGCCAACATGTAAAATGGACGAAATTAAATAATTTTCGTGATGTATATACTGGAATAATATTTTTGGGACGCCTTTTAATTAAATTTGGGCCCATAGAGCTAAAAATGTGCAAAATCAAGACCCGATTTGGGGGAAAATGAACACGTGGTGGCTGTGGATGACAAGTGGTGCGCATAGAATGCCACCTGGGACCCACGTGGCCGTCTCTTCCCCTATTAGAGGGACACATCTCTCTCACTTCCTCATTTGCTTGGGAATATATTGGGTGAGTGAGATATCCCCACTGGATTAGTAGAAAACCAATCATAAGTCCCACGTTGCCTATTATGCCCCACCGTCAAAATTTTAAAAAAACATAGAGGACGTATTCCCCATTATCTCCATCCATTATCTCTCTCTCTCTCCCAAGTTCACTTCACAACTTGGCATTCACCTCTAATACTATATATAATAGTATATATACTAATATTTATATATCATAATACTATCATATATTAATATATTATCATATAACTCCACAAGCACTCGTTGGCCCTCTCGCACCTGATCTTCACTCGACAACAACATGGACGTCACTCCTCAACCGAAACCACAGTGTGAAAAACTTCTCGTTCTCCTATATATATTATCCCGTTAAGGCGTTTTTCAGCCTTTGCTGCATGGAAAAGTTCAGCGTTCCTAGGGAAACTTGTAGCATCCCAGGCGCACCCATCCCCTAACTTAGGCTAATCGCCAATCTCCGATTTAATTCTAATTATGATACTTATACCTAATACTTTTATTTAAGGCCGCGATGCGGAAAATTTGAGCACAATACTCAAAACAAAGTATCGCGCCCATACTTTCACTTACAAATTCACTTTAAAAAGCGTAGGTAACGATGACTACAAAAGGGGTATGCGCCTTACTACTTACGATTTTACTGAACGAACCTGTAATAATTTAGCCAAATACCAGATCGCCCCAAATATTCACACACAATAGGAACATTTGAGTCAATCGTAATATAGATAGATAGCCAGGTTATTACACAATCTTTCTAATTTACGAACGAAACCATAGGTTACTAATGAGAAGGATTACTATTAGGAAGAATCCTCCTACTCTCGAGATATAACTAGCCATTTGCCATGGCCGTCCGCTCAATGCTCCTATGCCCATGTCCCACTACTCCAAATGGGCCTTTATTGAGGTCATTAAAAAAGGAGCGTTACAACAATAAAGAGTGAGTCAAAGCTCAGCAAGCAAGAATATCTTGAGCTCTTTCCGACGATGCACATAAGCTATCCATCTCAATCATTATATTTAAAGGCAGACCTGATAATCAAGTCATATCAACAATTTTCACTCCAAGATACTCTAACGGCAAAACCCACAAGCAAAAAACATAATGGAAGGACCGGCCCACAAGACAACATGCGTACGCACATAGCTAAAGCAGGACATGAAGACCACAAAACTCTAATCAAACCTTCCCTCTCCACCTCACAACCGTAGATCATATGAGCCAATCCAATCCACGGTATGAATATACAACGTCAAAATAAATTCGATCCGCAACTAAACAATACGAAAGCTCATGGGGTCCTACTTTCCCAACTTTATGGCCAAATCCACCCATATGCCTGGCTCTCGCCTTCAAGTCCTCATACATGGCTAACAACAGATTACTGCCCCGGCCTAAGCCATTCATAGGTTCCGCCTTCTTAAGTCCTCATAAAACTCCATTAGATCTCTACCTCAATACTTCAAATTACCACCACCCAAACACCCAAATACCCAATCTCGCTATTTGCCCATCTCTTTCAAGTTCACGCATTATACTCAGCAATCCGAACTTATGGCTCCTCTGTCTCTTCCCTAGCCTAAAATAACAACACAATAACAGCCAGATGTTGCACAGATCGGCGCTCATAAGTCACACAAAAACATCCCAAAGACTGCATGCGCCGAATGTCCTCGTTAGGACACCATTCCAATTCCTCACAAATCTACCCAAATCTGCTCGTGTGGTGCGCCAATTCACAGGCGCCCGTTACCACAAAGACCGCTAGACATACAACACAGGGAATGGATCATACGATCTAATACAATTATCAGCTCATGCAAGGACGAAACTCATTTCAAAAATTCTCCATCATCTAACTTTCAATGATTTGCCACCAAACTAAGAGACAATTTTTTTTTTTTTTTTTTTTTTTTTTTTTTATCAGAACTGACCTTATGTGGTTAGAATAGGTATAATTACTTAGCACTCAGATTTTTTTTTTTTTTCTTTTTTTTTTTTTTATGAGCGCAATTTGAAGCCAATTCACTCTTTTAAGTATGCAGCTCAAAACATTACAATTTCTTTTTGAGCATGCCGCAGAAAATTGAGAAAGACGAAGCCCGTCTCAGGATGTTTTCTGGTGATTGGGGTATCTTTTGAGGATTTAGAGTGTAAATACCCAGAAAAACAACATATCCCACCCCCCCCCCCCCCAATCCCCCATTTGGGTGGCAGCCGAGGCTCTGCTCCACGAATATGAAAGGGGCGTAAATGAAGTAAGAGAGGGACTCCCCTTAGCGGTATTTTGCCGAGCAGTCAAAGGACGGTGGGGAGCTGAATCAAAGGATTCACGCGGTCTACCAACGCGCTAGAACCAATCTGGTGAGCAGATCTATCCATTCCTTCGAAACCAAACATAATAGTCGCGCAAAAGTAGCACTCTAACAAATTAACAATTATGGTGGCCGGCAACATGCTAATAGATTTACATCATCGCCATCAGCAATATAATTAACTCCAATCACCATGTTATATTACCCAAAGTTCCATAATAAATTTACTAATACGCATTACTTTCAAATAATCGAGGGAACAGAAAATACAGCGCTCTTCACCAAAGCACCTTACCGCCTCGGATCGAATCATAGGTGTTTTGTCCTCATAGCCAACAACGCTCAAGTAATACGGTTATTTTCCCTACTTTCCACATGATGTTTGACAAACCTGTTTGGGCAATTTGTTTTTGTTTTGTTTTTTTTTTTTTTTTTCCCCCCCTAGAGAAGTTTATACATGCGCGGGAAGATTCAGTTGAACAAAGTCTCGGCTTAATGGAACTCGGGCTGATTTTATAAATTGTCGTAGCGCTTAAATCGGGCATTCTGATTAGATTATCTATATTTTTTTTTTACAGGATTGAGATTTTACTCCTTGCTTGGTGGTTTATTTAATAAATTGTTATTTGGCTCCAATATGAGACCACCGCTATGCTGCCCATTTTGGCGTACTAGCCCCCATATTATTTCTCACCAATGTCGTTCCATACAAAGAGCCCGACCGCTATTCGTCTAATATTCTCATTTGAAGAGAGACTCCAGCCTAACAAAAAAACGATTATTATAATCAACCCCTTCAATATGATTAGTTCACTATCGGAAACTAATGCTATATTTTCTATTATTTTAACAACTCACTCTTTCGGGGCAAGCCCCAGTCTTTTATAAGATTAGCGATTATAATGCCGAGCTCATAGTACTCCAAAGATGTATCTCCGGAGATCTTTTACTCGTGCCATTAAGAGACTGAAAGAATGGAAAAACTTATCTTTGCTTACTGAGTACCCAATAAAACAAACTATATTTGTTTGGACGGAAAAGTGGTTGTCCAGCGGATCCAGCTCTATATGTGACATTGAGTATGCGCCATACTGGTGTTACGCCTCTATTCTAATATTTTGTCCACGCAGGCCTAACCTAACATACTATGTAGCATTTCATTTAGCTTTGCATGTTATTTCGGTTATAGCTTTTCTCATAGGCTCGTCAGGGACTCGCATGATAGCATTCAAAAAAAAAAACACGGGGGAAGCACACCTAATGCAAAGTTGTCCAGGAGCAGGAATCAGATTCGACTATCTAGTCAGACTAATAGATTCCGACGCGCTAATGCTTAAATGCTGATTATTGTTGCATGCTGCCGTCGTTGCTCTGACGTTAGAACGGGCCCCTGTTTTTTTCTGCTTTTTTTTTTTTTGAAACAGTAGCGAGAATAGGGCCTACAAGTTTAAGCCACAAGGTACTAGGCCAAAAAAAATACCGCGATGATCCATGACAGAAGTAGATTATTGACCATTGCTTCTCCTGGTTCTATCCTTGAGATAGGTGACAGGTTCTTGAGCTAATGGTTATAAGTCTATAAATCAATATGCAACATGCCTGCTGCAGTATATCTCATTAAATTGGGTAACGTATCATTTCGTTGCACAATTCTATGCTTTCAATTAGGTATTAGTGTAATTTTCATTTTTCGTCTTGATTTTAACTCTGTATGTGCATAAACTAGACGAATCAGCTATTTTCTCTTAGATCTTTCAGTACATGTTGCTGAGCAGTTAACTTTTCTAATGAAAGGGTATTCCCATAGGTCCATACTTGTATTTATTGCTTAACAAGCCCTATAACGAGCCTAAAAAATTGTTTATTCTTGCCACTGTATTTAATGATATCCTTCATCCAATGTGATACGAAGTACTGTGCTAAGCATCTACCGTGACGATTTTCTAGAATCTAACAAGAACAACAAACAGCTTGCTAATATTGTGAGGATAAAATTTGAATTACCTTCTTCATGGGGTTCATAAGCCTAAAAAGCAGAGTACAGTTGAACGATATACATGAAGCACAACATTTTCTTACTTACTTGAGCATATGATATATGATAAACTCAAGAACACTTGATGCAGAAAGGTCGCCCTTAAGCGCATCATAGGCATCAATCCTTTTTTGAAGCATAATGCTGCAATGCCACCATATTAAATGTGCTCTACTAGTTAGAGCGCTGCATTTTGCTGTTGTCGCATTATATTGTTTTTTATTTTGATACTACTTCTTCCCCCCCCCCAGAAAAAAAGCTCAGAAGATAGGGAACATGTAAATTTTCTAGCTGTAGAAATCAAACGATATGCTTCGTGCTGGGCTCTAAACTTTCACTGCTCCATTCGTTATAGCACGTCCTATTTATTGAGATTTTGCGCCCCCAATAATGGCATAAACTCTTTTATCCAATTGGTACGGCATCGAATATGGCACAGAGAAACCCAGTGCCCCCAACTTTCTAGGAACCAAGAGCAGGATTCAGCTCAGGTGCTTTTTACTAATAAGGATTTATTAAGCATGAGAATCTCTAGTGAGTCGAGCATTTCCTAGGTAGAAAGATTATTACCTAACGATCGTACACAAAATTGCTCCTCACTCTACCTACACTTTTACAGAAAAAAACGTCAAAGCACAGGCCCCTATATTAAATATTGAGTGAATTGCTCAAGCAAGCAGACCATGGCGGATCCCCATCGCCCCAAAACGTTGCTCTCGCGGCAAAAAGGCGGAACATAGTCATTAGACAAAACAAGTCCGTTATGAGATTCACATATTGCGCATTCAACGTTCCTCATTAGTGCACTCTTACTGACTGCGTCAACCTTGGGTATGTCTACAACCGCAAGTCTCACTCTCCTGATTGCGACCTTCGAGTTACATTTTAGCCAGCTACACTGCTTGGCAATTGCATTTCTCTTCCATGTTGTAATTTTTTTTTTTTTTTCCTATTTTTTCACCATAAAACGACGAGTCTCCTTAAAAAATACCGCTACATTCATGAAAAGTCGAAGATGAATCAATCAAAAATCAATAGCTATAGGCAGCAACTGTGAGCCCTAAACTTTGCGACAGACTTGCAGACGCCTTTACCAGACAACAAAAAAATTGCGCCGCCACTCAAAGTTTACAAATAACTATAACCAAGAAAGGGCCCGACCGAATAAACGCCCAAAAATAAAGTGAATGTAAACTAACTAGTCCTCATGATTTGTTATCTAGGATCCCCACATTATGGCATCTACCAAAGCGACGCTGCGCTTGACATGTCCCTAGAAAACCCAAGCTATAAATGCATGACAAACGTGACAGTCTGAAAATTGCGACCTCCCATTGATTCTGAAATTTTCCTAAATAGAATGGAAACGCCATTCGTTATTACACTTTGATCCGCACGCTTCACTCAGCGATTAGCCTCTACACCTGAGAACTGAGACCCCCAACCCGAAAGGGCAAAAGGCTATCGGGGCAAATTTTTCCCAATCAGCAACGCCCCCTCACGATTAACGGTTATAGAGACATGAGACAGAGTCGTGGTCATTAATGAAATCGACACAAAATGAAATCCCGACATTGCGACAATCGAATCATGCTAGATAAACACAATGACGAAATGAATATCGGTCTTCAGACAAGCGCATTCGCCAGACCCTTCAGGGCCGACAGCCCCGAGCCTGCACGAATCGATGAAGCCATAGACTGTGTGATTGTAAAAATTAACGAAATGCCCCCGGTAAATGCCCTCCAAGCTCTAGAAATGAGACCCAATTCAGGATTTTTGCCAGAGTGAGCATCTCGATAAGACCGACACCAAATCCCATGTCCGAAATCTCGTTTCGCGCCTCCTGAGCACTTCAGATCGGCTGCATTTTGAGACACCCAAACGAGGCCCAAAGTCTAATATCAAGATTTTTGTGATGTCACATCAATAACATAGTCATAGGCTTCAATTCTTTTTTTTTTTTTTCACCAATGCTTAGTCTAATCCATCAATCAAGTGTTTATGTTCACTCATTACATCATTCAAGCACGACTCCCACTTCATATTGCGAATTCTGAGATTTCTTAATAAGATGTGGTTGCTTATAATCCTTTCTCTCTCTCCTCACCGCCACTTTCGCGTCCGGCAATCCTCTCCCTCTCCCTACTCCTCGAACTTATACACTCTAAACCTCCCAGACTCACACCCGACCGCTACCCTATCTTTCGCCCAGTTTCTGACCTACTCTGCTTCCGACATACCACACCAACGCCGCCGTCGCTCCGCCCGTCCGACGCTTCCTCCACTGCCAGCCGAGACTTCCAGCCTACCGCGAGCTCCACCGCACCTATCACCGTCACCTACGCCTATACCCTAACTTTTCGGTTCCTGGTCCCCCCCTTCAACCCTCCTTCTCTTTCACATATTACCTATTGGCCCCGTAAATGCGGAATATTCGAGAGCACCGACCCCGCGACCATCACTCTCCTCATCCCTCTCTCGACGTTTCGTTCAGCCGATACCGTACAGCCCGAAGTCGCCGCGCCCGCAATATACCCGTCATATTGTCTACCATCACACGTCCAGCCTATTGTCGTCAGTCGCGCCAACCACCTATATCATAATGAACGTAAGCCTAACGGGTCCTTATTAATCTTCATGTTTCGACTGGCTTGAGGACCCCGCTGAGTGCCCCTACCGTACCGAATATACTCACCATCTCTCTCTCAGTAACACCTTCTCTAGGCTAAGCTAAAACCCTCACATCCGCTCTCACCACGGAAGTAACTGATTCCCTTATCTCGCTCCAGAACCAGCCCTAGCACCCACTCCAGCCCCATCTAGGTAAGCCTCAATACTAATCTTAGATGCAATAGGTTCATACTTCGGCCCAATAGCTGTACGTGAGACTATGAAGTGTTCACTACAGCGGACGCTGGTTATAAGACTTTACATCATAGTGGAGCCTCCTATTATGTGATTAAAGGTTAAGTCTTCTCCTTAGGCCAATAATCTTGC
>JAGVVM010007383.1:0-22046 GCA_019149425.1 Psidium friedrichsthalianum
GCCGGGGACTTGGGACCGCGGCACAGTGTAAAAGGGTCCTTCCGGCGAATTTACGTTGAGAAATTTTTTATTCAAACCGCTTAGGCTGCGTATGGTAACGATTCTGATCCCAAAACTGATTCTGATCAAAAATGACTTTTTCTGATTCTGATTCTGGATGAGTTTTGAGAACCAGAAACGCGTTTGATAACTGTACAAAATTATATTTTGAAAAAACTGTTTTCTTTCTAATTTTTTCATTTAAGTCAAATAAACTATGTAATTACTTTGTAAAATTTCATCCTAAATGATGGCTAATTTCCAATGCACACACTAAAATAATTTAAAATACAATTATTTTTTAGCATGTCATAAAATGAAACAAAAATTTTAATACATGATGTTTGAAATTCGATTGAAACATGGGACATGTTTCCATATTAAGGACTCATTTTTTCTTTAAGTGTTCGCGTTGTCCAAATACATACAAAACATAACAGACAAATAACAAATTATTCACTGAAACAAAAAAATCAAATTATCCTCCTTGATACGAAGTATGAGTCCTTCACTATCATTTTGCAACTTTTGTCCTAAATCCAAGTGGGTGTTTAGCTTCAGCTCCACGTGTAGATGGTCACATTTTGTGACACACGGCTATAAGTATATAAGTTACCATCTGCATGTTGGATCCTCTCATCTTCTACAACATTTTTTGTAGAAGAGTGAAATATAGGAAATCTAGGAAATTTAGGCCTCAATTTATGAAAATGAGGTCAAACTAGCATAATCTAAGTTTTTTCTATTTTTAGGAAATTTCTAAATTTTTTTGTGATTTTAAAAAAACAATTCAATTTTTTTTCAAAATTTTTTATTTTTATTTTTATTAGGTTGAGAGAAAAGTGACGAAAAAATGAAAGGGAAAAGTGAAAGATGTGATATTTCATTATGTTTGTGATTGTCAAAAGTGATTCTTTTTTCAGAACCAACTTTTTTTTTGTTCTGGATTTTACTCTAAAACTGATTCTGATTCTCTAAAACTGATTCTGGGAACAGAATCAGAATCAGAATTATTTGGGTTATCAAACATGATTCTCATTCTTTACTGTTCCAGGGAACAGAATCAGAGAATGAGAATGGTTACCATACACAGCCTTAGTAGCTGGGAAAATCTTCCATGGGTGAAAGCGGGTGGGAGACGCGCGGGCGAGCGAGCGAGCGATGCGACCACTCCTCGGCCGTCCCTTTCAGCCGGCCCTCGACAAAAGCCGGCCCGATTATCGCGACTCGTCAATGCAAATGCCATCCACGGTCGGTGACCCGCTGTGCTTTAAAAACTGAGGGCCCATCAAATCACCAACAAAAAAAAAAACGTTTTTTAATGTTTATTAGTTAGGGGAGTTCCAAAAGACACCCGTTAAGATGCTGCTCACAAGTTTTAAAAAAATAATTAATAAAGCAAAGTCATAATTACTCGTGGGTCCCTTGATTTATAAACGACATATTATTAACATGCTCCATTCATTCCCGCAAAAAAAAGTTTATTGATACGGCTCTCGGAAGCGCGGCCCCCCCCATTAATTGTATATTTCCCATTTGACCATCCCGCGAAAAATGTGACTTTTTGCTAATTTTTCTTAAAGGCTTAGTGCTCTTAAAAAACCCTCGACCTTATTTTATATCACAATTCTATTTTGAACTTTTTTTTCCTTCTCATAGAAGACCTTTGATTTTTGGTCAGCTACAATTATACTATAAACATTGCCTTTTGTAGGTTAAAAAAATCAACAACTTTATGTCTAATCCCAATTCTAACTTAATTTTTTTATCTAAAAAAAACATAAACTTTTACTTGAGTACCATCTTAGCACTCTTAAACACTCCGTAAAAATAAAAATAAAAAAACCCTTAGCGATGTGGCATCTCTAAGTCATTGCCTCTAGTTTTTATCCAAATTTCATATTTTTTTTTCCGGCTGAAAGAAGCCATTCCTATATTAGAATAATTAACATGTACATAGAAAGTTTTCGATTCTAGCAAATCCCAAATAACTATGAAAGGAAGCAAAAACTTAAAAATAGATAACAAAGCATAGTCTGTAGCTGAAAGCACGCTCAACTCTCGAGAACAGATTTGCCAACGTAAATACTTGACGACCGATTACCAGATGTAGTGATAAGCACATGTCGAGCTCGCTCTCTCCACGCGTCTAGAATCGATGCCCATCACCATCACTCTGCGTAAAACACCAATATTAACATGTGAAAGAATGTAAAATAAATATTTGTAAGGAACTTCCAAATCTGGATCTATATCTAGCTCAAGATAGCAAAACCATCAAAATTTGACCCAATCTAAATCGGGAAAGAAAAGCAACTTAATCTTGAAGAGTTTGTGGAGACACATCACGAACGTCCTTCTCATTAGTTATCGATCAGACAAATGGCCAAACTTGTCTTCATGTCCATCCTAAGATCAACTGTAGAAATTTATTCACGAACACAACCTCCCAAAGAAGATCAAGAGAGAAAAAGGGGATGAACATAAGAAACATAAAAGATAAATCAGGCTACGAAAGAGGTAGAGGGAAAAGGGGAGGAAGGGAGAGAAAGAGGTGAATGGGGGATGGAAGCTTCTCCTTCCCTCTAGGGGCAGGTCAGAAGTTTTCGAGCTAGGTGGCGGCTGCTTCTGAGAGAGAAAACCCTGACTAGGGTTGAAAGGAGATAAAATTCTAGACTTTCCCAAAATTTCATACTTAAGAAGACTCTTTTTTGAAGCTGAATTTTCACGCTAGCCCAAATGACACCTTCTTGGATTTGAAATTTGGGGGGAAAAAAAAACAAGAATAATTATGGATGGCTCTTTTCAATTACTATTTTAAAAGGTCTTCATTCCATCTCACTCAGGGATCTTTGATTTTAAGCTCAATATTCAATCTCGCATGCTCTTGAGTCTTCTATCTCTCGTAGTCGGGATGCTTGAATAGATCATGCTTAGAAGTTTTCCATCTCTCAAGTGTCGAGAGAGATTTTGGACAAAGGGTTTTTTTCAGAGGGTTAACGATGACAGATTTGAGATTTAAGTAAAAATTGATGATTTTTCACAAGACAAAAAAAGAGAATTCATAGTACATTAAGACTGGATCTAAATTTGGAGATATTCTACTAGATAAAAAAAAAGTTTAGGGTAAAATTAGGAGTGAAACCAAAATTATAAATTTTCCTAGGGTAATAGGTATTTTCTTGAATAACACGGAACTCTATCTTGATACACCGCAAGCAACTAATGAAATTAACAAAAGATAAAATAAACAAACAAACAAAAATGAAGGTGATTCGGTCCAATGCCGAATCATCTCGAGTACGTGGCGAAATTTATATGATCTTTATATACTTTTTTTTTTATATGCATTTCCCTTCTTCTATCGGTTTACATTTTTGAATTGAAAATCTGAATATGATTACATCAATCCCATTAGTCGTATTCAAACGTGGTGTTGATTCCCTCTTTTTTCTATTGGGGAATACCTATCGACTTACGGGGCGTCATCCCAACGCACTTTTTCCGTATGTTATCCCAAAAAAAAAAAAAAAAACGCGTGTGGGGGAAGAGAAAGCTACAGCTGCTCTGCTCCTAAGGGAGTTGGGGGAGGGCCTCCTCGGGAGGTGCGATGAGAACAGTACGTCGAGGGCGGGTAGGGACGTGACGTGGCATGCGAAGGATGGGTGACGTGGGCCCACTTGGCCATGACGTGTCGCGCTCCCTCCCTCCATCCAACACCCCGCGCCTGTTATGGTCTCCAGGTTTAGTTGGGAACGGATTAGCCTAAAAAAAGAGAGAGAGAGAGAGGCGCGGACATCTGTCCCGCCGAGGGGGGAAAACGCGGTTCCGCTGACGTCATCGGACGCAAGCCGGCCTCGTGCGGGCTCATGCCGTGGACCTGCGGAGTGGCGGGAGCGTGGGGCCCTCCGTATCCGCTGCCGAAACTGCCCCTCCCGTTCTGGAACGCTCCCCGGCCTCCGCTTCGCGGGAGATGGAGGGGCAATTTGGCAACTGTGGTCCTGAACTTCGCGCAATGAGAATCCGCCACGTGTCGATGTTGCGCATCAAGCACATGGAAATCGGTAGTTACAGATGTGGATGTGTCTGCCTGCTGAATTGCCCGATAACTTATCCATTCGGACGCGAATTTTTTCCGATTTTTACTCGCGTCCTAACATCTCCTGGAACATGCCTCTTCATATTAGCTAAAGATAAAACGCCTTTTATAATTGATATTATCATATTCTTTGAAAGATCTATCTCGTATCCAATAGTAATTAACTATTATTTAATGGATGAAAATGCGGAGAGTTTTGAATCCGATTTACGCGGTAACATCATTTTGAATTCATTCGATTTGAATTGTTATTTTCTCCATAATAATTATTTGGAAGAAAAAAATCCACAATAACTAGTCTTGGACGGTTTATTTAAATACAAAAGATTTTTTTTTTTTGGTCGAGAGAAAGATGTCATTCATATCATAGTAATTGTTCAAGAGTTGCATCTTCTAAGTCTAGCAATTTTCCAATAAACTATTGAGCAAAACAAAAGCTAGAAAGAAAATAATAGAACACGATCTATGGCTAGGCGCACACTCTCAACCCTTCAGAACAAATTTATCACTGTAAAATTTTAGTGGCCAATCACTAACAATGATGAGTACACGCCGAGATCTCTTGCTCCATTTGTAATGGCACACCGGACGTGTCTAGATTCGATATCCTCATCACCATCGCTGTGTAGAAACATCAACATCGATATGTTGAAAGAACATAGAACTAATACCCGTAGAGAACTCTCAAATTTATATCTATATTTAGTTTGGGAGAGTAAAATCCCCAAAAATTGATCTACATCTAAACCGGGAGAGAAGAGCGCCATATTCTCGGAGAGGTTGTGGGGGGATGTCACGAACGTCCTCCTCGACGGCTATTGACTGAACAGATAACCGAACTAATCTTCACGTTCACCCAAAATCAGCTGCAAAGATTTAGGAGGAGAGACCTCCCTCAAAGGCAAAGCGGCGGTTGATTTCCAAGGAAAGGGGAAGGGGAAGGAAACCATAGAGCAAAGTGGTGGCAATCTCCTAAAAATACAAAGGATTTATTTATTACTAATATAGGCTCTTCTTTCTTTAAACCCTTTATTTCACTCCGATAGCATCAAAAACCAGGTGGATGCATAAGAAATGGCTGCCAAATTGAAATATATCGCCAAATAAGGTCGCGATCAATATCGTCTTAGCAAGCCCAGCATATTGTAAATATGCAGAGGTCACATTAGTAAAGAGAGTACATCTACTTATTTCTTCGAGTGGAGAAACGATTTATTAACATTGTCCCGTAAGCTTTGCATAACTATATGGTGCAATCATATCGTGTTTCTCGTGCACGTCAAGGAATGCGTTTAAGGAGAAGGTACTCGTGATGGGTCATATCGCATGATAATGACATGTGGAGTTTTTGATGTTCAAGCCCATGACTGATTGGAACGCATGTGACGGCCTGAATTTTCATGAGTTGATTAGTCGACGTTCAGCTTAGATTATTAGAGATTATGAACTTGGGGATTAAATTGTAGCACGGTGGATTATGTGAGCATGACATTTTAGACGGATCAATAGCATTTGATTTAGTGCTATTGTGTGTGATTGGACTTGACGCGAAATTAGTTCGCAATTTGAGCGCGAAGCCCCAAACCGCCTCACCCTTGATTGACCTACTCCTCTATAAAAGCAGCCCCCCCCCCCTTTCTATCTCTTCCTATTTTCTCCCTCTCTTTTTTCTCGGACGCACCCTCCCCTTCCCTTTTCATCTCTCGTCCAAAGGACCTCTCGCTTCCTCTTGCCTTTGTGGTGGCCAACGGCGCCAAGACTCAATGGCAATGACTCATGATGGTCCTCTCCTTCTTGGCTTAGCCCTACCGTCGCCGTTGACCAGCTCGCTGTCCCCTCCCTCTCTTCTCATCGTGCGACCCAATAAGGAAGGAGAAGTTAGTTCGAGCTCATTCGAAAGGCGAATCGAGCTCCTTTTCTTTGTGCGTGACCCTAAGACAAGTGAAGGTCTATTCCCAGCACTAGATTGTCCGGTCGTCCTTTGATTTAGCGCGAATGGCGAACTTTGGACATGAGTGTGCTCGCATGAAAGGGGAATCACCTTTGTATGAATCGTCTATCGCTGCATCTAGCATCCTTAGGTCTCTGGTAACTAGAATCTGTGGTTGGATCACCATGTGTTGGTCTCACTTTGCCGTGAATTACTCTACGCCGAGTGTAGGATGTCTCGGTCATGGATGTGAATGGATGATGCTAGAAGAGTTGATTCGTGAATTTGTTGATTTGCCCCACTATGAGGTCTGGCCGGGGGTAAAAGGAGAGGCTCGATGTCTAGTTTTGGCCCTCAACTCTATTTGTTAGTGAACTATGGACTCGAGCTATCGGATTAGCTGATTGTGGGTTGAATTACTAAATGTGTGGCAGTTAGAACGAAATTCACCATTCCAAACCAAATACCTTTCGACCTTGAGCCATTGAAAAAGCCACGGAAGCTACAGCGTTATTCATTCGCGAGCCCTGCTTGATTGAATGATGATTGTATAATTTGGATGTTTGATTAGACATTATACTTACCGAGCTTGTAGCTCACTCTTGTTAATTTAATCCTTTTTAGATCTAGCTAGCTAGAGATGGCATTTCCCTAAAGATTACCAAACGTGCTATGGTGGCGGAGCTAGTTAATGGCACGAATAGTACACGAAAATAGAAGTAATCTTTTAAATCTTCCCAGTAAATGTATCTTTGGTTGTTAAAAAGGACGTTGTAAATGACTTGGTTATTAAACATATATGAGACATACTTTGACCAATTTGTTATGCTAGTATCTATTGTAAGCCGTAGTACTCGGGAATAGACGTAGTCTGTTAAATCTTCCCAGTGTATATATCTTTGGTTGTTAAAAAGACGTTGTAAATGACTTGGTTATTATACATATATGAGAAACACTTTGACCAATTTGTTATACTAGTATCTATTATAAGCCGTAGTGAACCATAAGAGGTTGTACCCTTAGGCGTGCTTGCTTTAATGCATACACTTGTATGTTGGCCTTGCATGTTTTGTGTTATTCTTTTGCATGCGCCCTCTGTTATATATGTATTATCAGATTAAAACAAATCACAATTAGCATCGAAGGGATGGCATCCTGGAATGCTACATGCATAACTACAATACACCCATCACAAAATCAACACATGAAATGTTGGAGGTAAGCAATTCTAGGATCGGTCTAAGTTCCACTTGGAACCTGAAACTTACACATTATAACCAGTTCTTCAATTTTTGAAACCTGCCTTGCATACCTTAGAGCTTGATACCTACCTTAGTATGAATTCCAAAGTCGATTCCAAAGTCAACCCAAGTTTTTCACCTGTATTCTTAGTTGAGCAATTACAATGAATTATCACATTTATTGATCACCATTTGCTGCTACAACCTAATGATTACAACTCACATTTCAACACAAAGAATATGCAACATTATGGAAAAAAAAAAGCTCCTCATTATCGATATGGCCTGAAATAGTAGATTAGACTAGTGGTTCCACACACTCGTCAACGGACGTCATGAAATAACACAGGATTACGCGCAGACATAGATGAAGAAAAATAGAAAGACTTGTTCAAGGTTACATTCGAAATTGGTTCCCCAATTTTTAAAACTTGAAACTTATCATACTATGCATATCCTAAAAATTGAAGCTAAACTGGTGGTCTGTCTTCAGTTCTACCTTGGAAATATGCATACTCCTTATCGACAGGAAAGTATGGAGATTCCTTGGATGTCAAATGGCTTTTATAATTCGAGTTTGGTAGCTTGAGTTTATGAATAGCTATTTCTCCATATTATATCTTTCGCTTGAAATTAATTAATGTAATCGAGAGGTGCAATGCGTTAATTATAATGAAATCCTCTGTTGGATCTAGATATAATTGAAGTGTGAGCCAAGATAAACATCGCGTCTCGACTTTTTCTTTCTCTCTTTCCACTCTACTTGGTTATGATTGTGTGCCGAATCTTAAAAATTAAATGCCGGACAAAAGAATCCTTTCTCCTCTGTTTTCATTCTCGTGAATTCCTTTCAGTTCAATCTTTATTTTCTGGGTTTTTTTCTGGTAGTGGTCGCTATCCTCGCAATTAATAGGATTTAAAGGGAAAAAAAAAATTAGGAGAGAGAGGGAGAGCCAAAATCAGAAAAAAAAAAAAAAAGTGGTCCGAGGGCGTGCGCATGAGAGGCAAATTATGGTCGTCGTTCAGCCATGTTCATGCGAACTCGTGGTCACACGTCTCCTTCTCCTTTTTCTTCGTCCCCCGTGCTCCTTGCACTCGCCCTTCGAGTGTCCCCGTCCATCCTCAGCAGCAAAATCCCGAGCTACGTGTCTACGATGCTGAACCTTGCATTTGCTAGTTCATTTTACGCCGTACTACACGAGATTTAATTTGTGAGATAGCGATGGTTTTAAAAGCTTAAATTATTAGATACATGCATGATTTAATAGTTAAATATCATTATAATTTTCTCAATAAAAAAATTATCAAAAAAATTTAAATTTATCCTACTTGTGGTAATTCGGTCATAAAATTTTCAATTTTATCGATTAGAGCCGTCAATATGGGCGGCGCATTTTTCGACTCATTTTTTGTACACGTGATATAAATGGGCCTCGAATATATTAATTTATATTTTTATATTAATTTTGAATTTTATAAGTGAGAGAAAGAGAGAAAAATAAAATTATAAAAAATTTTAAAAACTGTTCAGGAGGTGGATTGTCATCGACTGCCGCCAGTGACCACTGTCCGCTGTCGTTTCCCATCTGCTATCCGCCACCGTCGCTGGATTTCTAAGGGAAGAAAGGAAACGAAAACATAAAGTAAAAATAATTTTTAAAATAAAACATATTAAAAATAAATAATAAATAAAACAAAAATATTTTTAAAAAATTAACTTTTTTTAAAAAATGCTAAATTTATTTGCATTAAAGTTTTTTAACAACATAAGTTTTCTTAATAAATTATAAGAAATAAATACTCCATTATTTGTTTAAATATAGAAGTGTTTAAATAATACAGGTCATGTCGGGTTGAGTATGGATCGTTAGATTTCTACTGCATAAAAATGAGTCAAAATGGGTAAATGGATCAATATAGGGCGGACTGTATTTAATCGACCCACCTGTTTGACGCCAATTAAGTTTAAAACTCTTCACGCTTTGTCAATATAGTAATCTGGTAAATTTTTATTGAAAATCTTTTTATGTTTATATTTTTTATTTTGTTTTCTTTCTTTTTTTCCCTTCTTTGGTGATAGCCAAAGGCAACTACCAGTAATGGTAGCCCTTGCTGAGGCCGGCGAGGTTCCCTCTCGCCAATCCTAACAAGGGTGACCCTTGTCGTAGTGGCCAGTTGCTGGCCATTGCTAAGACCTAGCTACTAGTGGGGAAGAAGAAAAAAAAAGAAATATCAAAATTTTTAAAAATATTAAAAAGTTAATAATTTTGTCTACGGTAGGCGCTCGCCATACCACAAAAGATGGCCGGCATTCATGTATTGATTTCTGTTTAGAATTAATCAGATGGATTACATTGACAAAATTTGAAAAAGGTTTAGGACTATATTAGCATAGCTAAAAGGTCTAGAAACGAAACTAGCGAATTTCATGGCAGCTTTCCTCCTTCGATCCATCAAATTCAAAATATCAAGGTCTTCACGCGTCTGTAATTTTGTAACTCCGATCTAATCAACCATCTCGAGATCCATATGTAGATTCAAACGGAGGGAATATTCAGATAGATTAGGCACGGATTGGATCTACTCGGATGGATTGACCTACCACTCCGCATCCAATCGAAACGACATTTCGAAATGCCTAGCTCACAGCGGAATCGGTGCCAACGATCTACGTACCTAAACCGTTTTGGGGCTACCAAGCGATGTGGAGTTAACAACACGAAAAATTATGCTCAAGACTCTATTTGAATGGTCCTACCTAACCCCATCTTCATTGGTCCTTATCATGTATCTCGACCGTGAAAATATCCGGGAAAAAGGGTAAAGGAAAAAGAGAAAGAAAGATAGAATTATTCCAAAAGTTAAAAATAAAATAATGATAATTTAAATTAAATAATGATTCCAAAGCGAAGCGCAAAAGGACACCTGGCGGGGGCAAAAGGGGAAACCCCGAAAGTCCCTAGCCGGGTCACGTATAAATGCGGCGTGGATCGTTGCGGTCCAGCCTTAAACGGATGACTCGACAGTGCTGCTGATAACTATCCTGTTCTTTAACTTTGCACTCGGAAAAGTGCATATCTGAATTCCACTTCTCACTCTAAAATCTTATCTTCTGCTGCTGCTGCTACTTCACTCTCTTTCTCTCTCTCTAGAACTTTCGCAATCTCTGCGTGTATTCGGTCGATCGATCGCTGATCGGAGTTTTTGCTCGATCGATCTCTCCGTTTCCCGGCCATGGCTTCCGGGCAGACCGTCTCGGCGATCCTCTCCTCTTCCGTGATGGAAGACGACGTCGAGTCGTCCGACGGCGCCGACGATACGTACGTCGACGGCCAGACCATCCTCAGGCTCGCGGCAACTCTCGCGGCTGTCCGTGTGCAACAGCAGCTTCTCCTTCGCCGACGACGACGCGGACGTGTGCTGGACGCGGACGTGGACGAGGACGACGTGTACGCGGATTTCTATGGCCTCGGCGGCGGCGGTGGCGGGGGGGGCGGATGATGCTCCCGGCGGGGTCGGCGACGCGGCCGTAGTTTCGAGCTACCTGGCGAGGTGTCCGTGGAGAGCTTCGACGCGACGCCGACGAGGAGCTGTCGGACGAGAAGGAGCGGCTGCCGGGCGGGGGAGCGGCTGAGATGACGTCGGACTCCGGGGAGGAGCAGGAGTTGGTACTCGCTCCCGGCGGACGCCGCCGGCGGAGGCGGAACCGCGTGGGTGCGGCGGCGTCCCGGGAGCGAGTACCACTCCTGCTCCTCCCGGGAGTCCGACGTCATCTCAGCCGCTCCCCCGCCGGCAGCCGCTACTTCTCGTCCGACAGATCCTCGTCGGCGGTCGCCGTCGAAGCTCTCCACGGACAACCTCGCAGGTAGCTCGAAACTACGGCCGCGTCGCCGACCCCGCCGGGAGCATCATCCGCCCTCCCCCCCGCCACCGCCGCCGCGAGGCCATAGAAATCCGCGTACACGTCGTCCTCGTCCACGTCCGCGTCCACGCACACGTCCGCGTCGTCGTCGGCGAAGGAGAAGCTGCTGTTGCACACGGACAGCGCGAGAGGTTGCCGCGAGCTGAGGATGGTGCTGGCCGTCGACGTACGTATCGTCGGCGCCGTCGGACGACTCGACGTCGTCTTCCATCACGGAAGAGGAGAGGATCGCCGAGACGGTCTGCCCGGAAGCCATGGCCGCGGAAACGGAGAGATCGAGCGAGCCAAAAAACTCCGATCAGCGAATCGATCGACGAATACACGCAGAGATTGCGAAAGTTCTAGAGAGAGAGAAAGAGAGTGAAGTAGCAGCAGCAGCAGAGATAAGAATTTTAGAGTGAGAAGTGGAAGCAGCCGATATGAACACTTTTCCGGAGTGCAAAGTTAAAGAACAGGATAGTTATCAGCAGCACTGTCGAGTCATCCGTTAAGGCTGGACCGCAACGATCCAACGGCCGCATTTATACTGACCCGGCTAGGGGACTTTCGGGTTTCCCATTTTGCCCCCGCCAGGTGTCCTTTTGCGCTTCGCTTTGGAATCATTATTTAATTAAATTATCATTATTTATTTTTAACTTTGGAATAATTCTATCTTTCTTCTCTTTTTCCTTTACCCTTTTTCCCGGATATTTTCACGGTCGGAGATACATGATAAGACCAAGGAAGATGGGGTTAGGTAGGACCATTCAAATAGAGTCTTGAGCCATAATTTTCGTGTTGTTAACTCCACATCGCTTGGTAGCCCCAAAACGGTTTAGGTACGTAGATCGTTGGCACCGATTCCGCTGTGAGCTAGGCATTTCGAAATGTCGTTCGATTGGATGCGGACGTGGGTAGGTCAATCCATCCGAGTAGATCCAGATCCGTGCCTATCTATCTGAATATTCCTCCGTTTGAATCTACATATGGATCTCGAGATGGTTGATTAGATCGGGAGTTTACAAAATTACAGACGCGTGAAGACCTTGATATTTGAATTTGATGGATCGAAGGAGGAAAGCTGCCATGAAATTCGCTAGTTAGGTTCAGACCTTTTAGCTATGCTAATATAGTCCTAAACCTTTTTCAAATTTTGTCAATGTTAATCCATCTGATTAATTCTAAACAGAAATCAATACATGAATGCCGGCCATCTTTTGGGTATGGCGAACGCCTACGTAGACAAAATTATTAACTTTTTAATATTTTAAAAATTTTGATATTTCTTTTTTTTTCTTCTTCCCCCACTAGTAGCTAGGTCTTAGCAATGGCCAGCAATGGCCACTAACGACAAGGGTCACCCCTTGTTAGGAATTGGCGAGAGGGAACCTCGCCGGCCTCAAAGCAAGGGCTACCATTACTGGTAGTGCCTTTGGCTAGTCACCAAAGAAGGGAAAAAAAGATAAGAAAACAAAATAAAAAAAATATAACATAAAAAAGAATTTTCAATAAAAAATTTACCAGATTGACTATATTGACAAAGCGTGAAGAGTTTTAAACTTAATTGGCGTCAAACAGGTGGGTCAGATTAAATACAGTCCGCCCTATATTGATCCATTTACCATTTTGACTCATTTTTATGCAGTAGAAATCTAACGATCCATACTCAACCCGACATGACCTGTATTATTTAAACACTTCTATATTTAAACAAATAATGGAGTATTTATTTCTTATATTTATTAAGAAAACTTATGTTGTTAAAAAACTTTAATGCAAAATAAATTTAGCATTTTTAAAAAAAGTTAATTTTTTAAAAATATTTTTGTTTTATTTATTATTTATTTTTAATATGTTTTATTTTAAAAATTATTTTTACTTTATGTTTTCGTTTCCTTTCTTCCCTTAGAAATCCAGCGACGGTGGCGGATAGCAGATGGGAAACGACAGCGGACAGTGGTCACTGGCGGCAGTCGATGACAATCCACCTCCTGAACAGTTTTTAAAATTTTTTATAATTTTATTTTTCTCTCTTTCTCTCACTTATAAAATTCAAAATTAATATAAAAATATAAATTAATATATTCGAGGCCCATTTATATCACGTGTACAAAAAATGAGTCGAAAAATGCGCCGCCCATATTGACGGCTCTAATCGATAAAATTGAAAATTTTATGACCGAATTACCACAAGTAGGATAAATTTAAATTTTTTTGATAATTTTTTTATTGAGAAAATTATAATGATATTTAACTATTAAATCATGCATGTATCTAATAATTTAAGCTTTTAAAACCATCGCTATCTCACAAATTAAATCTCGTGTAGTACGGCGTAAAATGAACTAGCAAATGCAAGGTTCAGCATCGTAGACACGTAGCTCGGGATTTTGCTGCTGAGGATGGACGGGGACACTCGAAGGGCGAGTGCAAGGAGCACGGGGGACGAAGAAAAAGGAGAAGGAGACGTGTGACCACGAGTTCGCATGAACATGGCTGAACGACGACCATAATTTGCCTCTCATGCGCACGCCCTCGGACCACTTTTTTTTTTTTTTTCTGATTTTGGCTCTCCCTCTCTCTCCTAATTTTTTTTTCCCTTTAAATCCTATTAATTGCGAGGATAGCGACCACTACCAGAAAAAAACCCAGAAAATAAAGATTGAACTGAAAGGAATTCACGAGAATGAAAACAGAGGAGAAAGGATTCTTTTGTCCGGCATTTAATTTTAAGATTCGGCACACAATCATAACCAAGTAGAGTGGAAAGAGAGAAAGAAAAAGTCGAGACGCGATGTTTATCTTGGCTCACACTTCAATTATATCTAGATCCAACAGAGGATTTCATTATAATTAACGCATTGCACCTCTCGATTACATTAATTAATTTCAAGCGAAAGATATAATATGGAGAAATAGCTATTCATAAACTCAAGCTACCAAACTCGAATTATAAAAGCCATTTGACATCCAAGGAATCTCCATACTTTCCTGTCGATAAGGAGTATGCATATTTCCAAGGTAGAACTGAAGACAGACCACCAGTTTAGCTTCAATTTTTAGGATATGCATAGTATGATAAGTTTCAAGTTTTAAAAATTGGGGAACCAATTTCGAATGTAACCTTGAACAAGTCTTTCTATTTTTCTTCATCTATGTCTGCGCGTAATCCTGTGTTATTTCATGACGTCCGTTGACGAGTGTGTGGAACCACTAGTCTAATCTACTATTTCAGGCCATATCGATAATGAGGAGCTTTTTTTTTTCCATAATGTTGCATATTCTTTGTGTTGAAATGTGAGTTGTAATCATTAGGTTGTAGCAGCAAATGGTGATCAATAAATGTGATAATTCATTGTAATTGCTCAACTAAGAATACAGGTGAAAAACTTGGGTTGACTTTGGAATCGACTTTGGAATTCATACTAAGGTAGGTATCAAGCTCTAAGGTATGCAAGGCAGGTTTCAAAAATTGAAGAACTGGTTATAATGTGTAAGTTTCAGGTTCCAAGTGGAACTTAGACCGATCCTAGAATTGCTTACCTCCAACATTTCATGTGTTGATTTTGTGATGGGTGTATTGTAGTTATGCATGTAGCATTCCAGGATGCCATCCCTTCGATGCTAATTGTGATTTGTTTTAATCTGATAATACATATATAACAGAGGGCGCATGCAAAAGAATAACACAAAACATGCAAGGCCAACATACAAGTGTATGCATTAAAGCAAGCACGCCTAAGGGTACAACCTCTTATGGTTCACTACGGCTTATAATAGATACTAGTATAACAAATTGGTCAAAGTGTTTCTCATATATGTATAATAACCAAGTCATTTACAACGTCTTTTTAACAACCAAAGATATATACACTGGGAAGATTTAACAGACTACGTCTATTCCCGAGTACTACGGCTTACAATAGATACTAGCATAACAAATTGGTCAAAGTATGTCTCATATATGTTTAATAACCAAGTCATTTACAACGTCCTTTTTAACAACCAAAGATACATTTACTGGGAAGATTTAAAAGATTACTTCTATTTTCGTGTACTATTCGTGCCATTAACTAGCTCCGCCACCATAGCACGTTTGGTAATCTTTAGGGAAATGCCATCTCTAGCTAGCTAGATCTAAAAAGGATTAAATTAACAAGAGTGAGCTACAAGCTCGGTAAGTATAATGTCTAATCAAACATCCAAATTATACAATCATCATTCAATCAAGCAGGGCTCGCGAATGAATAACGCTGTAGCTTCCGTGGCTTTTTCAATGGCTCAAGGTCGAAAGGTATTTGGTTTGGAATGGTGAATTTCGTTCTAACTGCCACACATTTAGTAATTCAACCCACAATCAGCTAATCCGATAGCTCGAGTCCATAGTTCACTAACAAATAGAGTTGAGGGCCAAAACTAGACATCGAGCCTCTCCTTTTACCCCCGGCCAGACCTCATAGTGGGGCAAATCAACAAATTCACGAATCAACTCTTCTAGCATCATCCATTCACATCCATGACCGAGACATCCTACACTCGGCGTAGAGTAATTCACGGCAAAGTGAGACCAACACATGGTGATCCAACCACAGATTCTAGTTACCAGAGACCTAAGGATGCTAGATGCAGCGATAGACGATTCATACAAAGGTGATTCCCCTTTCATGCGAGCACACTCATGTCCAAAGTTCGCCATTCGCGCTAAATCAAAGGACGACCGGACAATCTAGTGCTGGGAATAGACCTTCACTTGTCTTAGGGTCACGCACAAAGAAAAGGAGCTCGATTCGCCTTTCGAATGAGCTCGAACTAACTTCTCCTTCCTTATTGGGTCGCACGATGAGAAGAGAGGGAGGGGACAGCGAGCTGGTCAACGGCGACGGTAGGGCTAAGCCAAGAAGGAGAGGACCATCATGAGTCATTGCCATTGAGTCTTGGCGCCGTTGGCCACCACAAAGGCAAGAGGAAGCGAGAGGTCCTTTGGACGAGAGATGAAAAGGGAAGGGGAGGGTGCGTCCGAGAAAAAAGAGAGGGAGAAAATAGGAAGAGATAGAAAGGGGGGGGGGGCTGCTTTTATAGAGGAGTAGGTCAATCAAGGGTGAGGCGGTTGGGGCTTCGCGCTCAAATTGCGAACTAATTTCGCGTCAAGTCCAATCACACACAATAGCACTAAATCAAATGCTATTGATCCGTCTAAAATGTCATGCTCACATAATCCACCGTGCTACAATTTAATCCCCAAGTTCATAATCTCTAATAATCTAAGCTGAACGTCGACTAATCAACTCATGAAAATTCAGGCCGTCACATGCGTTCCAATCAGTCATGGGCTTGAACATCAAAAACTCCACATGTCATTATCATGCGATATGACCCATCACGAGTACCTTCTCCTTAAACGCATTCCTTGACGTGCACGAGAAACACGATATGATTGCACCATATAGTTATGCAAAGCTTACGGGACAATGTTAATAAATCGTTTCTCCACTCGAAGAAATAAGTAGATGTACTCTCTTTACTAATGTGACCTCTGCATATTTACAATATGCTGGGCTTGCTAAGACGATATTGATCGCGACCTTATTTGGCGATATATTTCAATTTGGCAGCCATTTCTTATGCATCCACCTGGTTTTTGATGCTATCGGAGTGAAATAAAGGGTTTAAAGAAAGAAGAGCCTATATTAGTAATAAATAAATCCTTTGTATTTTTAGGAGATTGCCACCACTTTGCTCTATGGTTTCCTTCCCCTTCCCCTTTCCTTGGAAATCAACCGCCGCTTTGCCTTTGAGGGAGGTCTCTCCTCCTAAATCTTTGCAGCTGATTTTGGGTGAACGTGAAGATTAGTTCGGTTATCTGTTCAGTCAATAGCCGTCGAGGAGGACGTTCGTGACATCCCCCCACAACCTCTCCGAGAATATGGCGCTCTTCTCTCCCGGTTTAGATGTAGATCAATTTTTGGGGATTTTACTCTCCCAAACTAAATATAGATATAAATTTGAGAGTTCTCTACGGGTATTAGTTCTATGTTCTTTCAACATATCGATGTTGATGTTTCTACACAGCGATGGTGATGAGGATATCGAATCTAGACACGTCCGGTGTGCCATTACAAATGGAGCAAGAGATCTCGGCGTGTACTCATCATTGTTAGTGATTGGCCACTAAAATTTTACAGTGATAAATTTGTTCTGAAGGGTTGAGAGTGTGCGCCTAGCCATAGATCGTGTTCTATTATTTCTTTCTAGCTTTTGTTTTGCTCAATAGTTTATTGGAAAATTGCTAGACTTAGAAGATGCAACTCTTGAACAATTACTATGATATGAATGACATCTTTCTCTCGACCAAAAAAAAAAAATCTTTTGTATTTAAATAAACCGTCCAAGACTAGTTATTGTGGATTTTTTTCTTCCAAATAATTATTATGGAGAAAATAACAATTCAAATCGAATGAATTCAAAATGATGTTACCGCGTAAATCGGATTCAAAACTCTCCGCATTTTCATCCATTAAATAATAGTTAATTACTATTGGATACGAGATAGATCTTTCAAAGAATATGATAATATCAATTATAAAAGGCGTTTTATCTTTAGCTAATATGAAGAGGCATGTTCCAGGAGATGTTAGGACGCGAGTAAAAATCGGAAAAAATTCGCGTCCGAATGGATAAGTTATCGGGCAATTCAGCAGGCAGACACATCCACATCTGTAACTACCGATTTCCATGTGCTTGATGCGCAACATCGACACGTGGCGGATTCTCATTGCGCGAAGTTCAGGACCACAGTTGCCAAATTGCCCCTCCATCTCCCGCGAAGCGGAGGCCGGGGAGCGTTCCAGAACGGGAGGGGCAGTTTCGGCAGCGGATACGGAGGGCCCCACGCTCCCGCCACTCCGCAGGTCCACGGCATGAGCCCGCACGAGGCCGGCTTGCGTCCGATGACGTCAGCGGAACCGCGTTTTCCCCCCTCGGCGGGACAGATGTCCGCGCCTCTCTCTCTCTCTCTTTTTTTAGGCTAATCCGTTCCCAACTAAACCTGGAGACCATAACAGGCGCGGGGTGTTGGATGGAGGGAGGGAGCGCGACACGTCATGGCCAAGTGGGCCCACGTCACCCATCCTTCGCATGCCACGTCACGTCCCTACCCGCCCTCGACGTACTGTTCTCATCGCACCTCCCGAGGAGGCCCTCCCCCAACTCCCTTAGGAGCAGAGCAGCTGTAGCTTTCTCTTCCCCCACACGCGTTTTTTTTTTTTTTTTTGGGATAACATACGGAAAAAGTGCGTTGGGATGACGCCCCGTAAGTCGATAGGTATTCCCCAATAGAAAAAAGAGGGAATCAACACCACGTTTGAATACGACTAATGGGATTGATGTAATCATATTCAGATTTTCAATTCAAAAATGTAAACCGATAGAAGAAGGGAAATGCATATAAAAAAAAAAGTATATAAAGATCATATAAATTTCGCCACGTACTCGAGATGATTCGGCATTGGACCGAATCACCTTCATTTTTGTTTGTTTGTTTATTTTATCTTTTGTTAATTTCATTAGTTGCTTGCGGTGTATCAAGATAGAGTTCCGTGTTATTCAAGAAAATACCTATTACCCTAGGAAAATTTATAATTTTGGTTTCACTCCTAATTTTACCCTAAACTTTTTTTTTATCTAGTAGAATATCTCCAAATTTAGATCCAGTCTTAATGTACTATGAATTCTCTTTTTTTGTCTTGTGAAAAATCATCAATTTTTACTTAAATCTCAAATCTGTCATCGTTAACCCTCTGAAAAAAACCCTTTGTCCAAAATCTCTCTCGACACTTGAGAGATGGAAAACTTCTAAGCATGATCTATTCAAGCATCCCGACTACGAGAGATAGAAGACTCAAGAGCATGCGAGATTGAATATTGAGCTTAAAATCAAAGATCCCTGAGTGAGATGGAATGAAGACCTTTTAAAATAGTAATTGAAAAGAGCCATCCATAATTATTCTTGTTTTTTTTCCCCCCAAATTTCAAATCCAAGAAGGTGTCATTTGGGCTAGCGTGAAAATTCAGCTTCAAAAAAGAGTCTTCTTAAGTATGAAATTTTGGGAAAGTCTAGAATTTTATCTCCTTTCAACCCTAGTCAGGGTTTTCTCTCTCAGAAGCAGCCGCCACTAGCTCGAAAACTTCTGACCTGCCCCTAGAGGGAAGGAGAAGCTCCATCCCCCATTCACCTCTTTCTCTCCCTTCCTCTCACCTTTTCCTCTACTCTTTCGTAGCCTGATTTATCTTTATGTTTCTTATGTTCATCCCCTTTTTCTCTCTTGATCTTCTTTGGAGGTTGTGTTCGTGAATAAATTTCTACAGGTGATCTTAGGGATGGACATGAAGACAAGTTTGGCCATTTGTCTGATCGATAACTAATGAGAAGAAGGACGTTCGTGATGTGTCTCCAAAACTCTTCAAGATTAAGTTGCTTTTCTTTCCCGATTTAGATTTGGGTCAAATTTTGATGTTTGCTATCTTGAGCTAGATATAGATCCAGATTTGGAAGTTCCTTACAAATATTTATTTTACATTCTTTCAACATGTTAATATTGGTGTTTTACGCAGAGTGATGGTGATGGGGCATCGATTCTAGACGCGTGGAGAGAGCGAGTGAGCTCGACATGTGCTTATCACTACATCTGGTAATCGGTCGTCAAGTATTTAGTTGGCAAATCTGTTCTCGAGAGTGAGCGTGCTTTCAGCTACAGGACTATGCTTTGTTATCTATTTTTAAGTTTTTGCTTCCTTTCATAGTTATTTGGGATTTGCTAGAATCGAAAACTTTCTATGTACATGTTAATTATTCTAATATAGGAATGGCTTCTTTCAGCCGGAAAAAAAAATTATGAAATTTGGATAAAAAACTAGAGCAATGACTTAGAGAGAGCCACATCGCTAAGGGTTTTTTTATTTTTATTTTTTACGGAGTGTTAACGAGTGCTAAGATGGTACTCAAGTAAAAGTTTATGTTTTTTTTTAGATAAAAAAATTAAGTAGAATTGGGATTAGACATAAAGTTGTTGATTTTTTAACCTACAAAGGCAATGTTTATAGTATAATTGTAGCTGGACCAAAAATCAAAGGTCTTCTATGAGAAGGAAAAAAAAAGTTCAAAATAGAATTGTGATATAAAATAAGGTCGAGGGTTTTTTTAAGAGCACTAAGCCTTTAAGAAAAAATTAGCAAAAAGTCACATTTTTCGCGGGATGGTCAAATGGAAATATACAATTAATGGGGGGGGGGCCCGCGCTTCCGAGAGCCGTATCAATAAACTTTTTTTTGCGGAATGAATGGAGCATGTTAATAATATGTCGTTTATAAATCAAGGGACCCACGAGTAATTATGACTTTGCTTTATTAATTATTTTTTTAAAACTTGTGAGCAGCATCTTAACGGGTGTCTTTTGGAACTCCCCTAACTAATAAACATTAAAAAACGTTTTTTTTTTGTTGGGTGATTTGATGGGCCTCAGTTTTAAAGCACAGCGGGTCACGACCGTGGATGGCTTTGCATTGACGAGTCGCGATATCGGGCGGCTTTTGTCGAGGGCCCGCTGAAAGGGACGGCCGAGGAGTGGTCGCATCGCTCGCTCGCTCGCCCCGCGCGTCTCCCACCCGCTTTCACCATGGAAGATTTTCCAGCTACTAAGGCTGTGTATGGTAAACCATTCTCATTCTCTGATTCTGTTCCCTGGAACAGTAAAGAATGAGAATCATGTGATAACCCAAATAATTCTGATTCTGATTCTGTTCCCAGAATCAGTTTTAGAGAATAGAATCAGTTTAGAGTAAAATCCAGAACAAAAAAAAAAGTTGGTTCTGAAAAAAGAATCACTTTTGACATCACAAAAAATAATGAAATATCACATCTTTCACTTTTCCCTTTCATTTTTTCGTCACTTTTCTCTCAACCTAATAAAAATAAAAATAAAAAATTTTGAAAAAAAAATTGAATTGTTTTTTTAAAATCACAAAAAAATTTAGAAATTTCCTAAAAATAGAAAAACCTTAGATTATGTAGTTTGACCTCATTTTCATAAATTGAGGCCTAAATTTCTAGATTTCCTATATTTCATCTTCTACAAAAAATGTTGTAGAAGATGAGAGGAAATCCAACATGCAGATGGTAACTTTATACTTAGAGCCGTGTGTCACAAAATGTGACCATCTACACGTGGAGCTGAAGCTAAACACCCACTTGGATTTAGGACAAAAGTTGCCAAAATGATAGTGAAGGACTCATACTTACGTATCAAGGAGGAAATTTGATTTTTGTTTCAGTGAATAATTTGTTATTTGTCTGTTTTGTTTGTATGTATTTGGACAAACGCAAACACTTAAAGAAAAAATGAGTCCTTAATATGGAAACATGTCCAGTTTCAATCAATCGAATTTCAAACATCATGTATATTAAAATTTTTGTTCATTTATGACATGCTAAAAAATAATTGTATTTTAAATTATTTTAGTGTGTGCATTGGAAAGTAGCCATCATTTAGGATGAAATTTTACAAAGTACATTACATATTTATTTGACTTAAATGAAAAAAATTAGAAAGAAAAAAGTTTTTTCAAAATATAAATTTTGTACAGTTATCAAACGCGTTTCTGTTCTCCAAAACTCATCCAGAATCAGAATCAGAAAAAGTCATTTTGATCAGAATCAGTTTTGGGATCAGAATCGTTAACCATACGCAGCCTAAGCGGTATTGAATAAAAAAAATTTCTCAACGTAAATTCGCCGGAAGTGACCCTCTTTACACTGTGCCGCGCGTCCCACAAGTCCCCGGC
>JAGVVM010007384.1:0-25574 GCA_019149425.1 Psidium friedrichsthalianum
TTCTCTCCTCCTCCCCCTTTTCCTCTTTTCGAACGGCCAAACCCAAGAGCCTGCAGACCCTCACAGAGATTTCATTCAGGATCAAGCAATGAAGAGAACTCCAGAGGAAAAATGAAAAAGCAAGTTGCCGACCTATAAACTTTAACTCTATGAAGACTCCAACAGCAACATCCGAAACTAAGTATATTCTCTAACTTTTATAAAAAGCAGGCTTAATTATTTAAGCAACGAGAATAGATAATGACAGTTTCAGTCACATTAAGGCTTTCAGTTACAAAAGTACTCTTTCTAAAACCTTCTGCTTGCGATAAATCCACTATTTTTCATGCACTACAAAGTACGATTCTTTTCCCCCACCTTATTTGGAAAAGGGAAAAAAACTTCATGAAAGCTTCTTTCTTCAACAGCGAAGTCAACTAAAAGTATGCCAGAGAGGTTCATTAAGTTCAAGTATCCTTTGCCACCCATCGGCCATTATTATTGCAAACATTTAATCATGCATCAATGCTCCATTCGACAGACTTAAATTTCTAATAACGCCCAGCCCAAGCTCAAGCTTTCTAATGTCTTCGTAAGTTTGCAGCCCTTACAGCAAACAGCACACTTCACGGTGCTTAAACAAAACACCTAGAATAATAGAGGGCTCCACAGGTCGTAAAGGGGTGACCTGTGCTTCCAAGTTCATGAAAGTGGAAAGCCATAACTAATCACTAATTATTCTCTCCATTTCCCCTGAGTAAACTCAGAAACAAAGGAGTGAATCAATACTCTTTTAAGTCATAAACACCCAACGCCTATTAATCACCCCATTACACGTCCATTTCGTCCCAATAAACAGTACTTAACCAATAGGTCACACATCACCACCTCTTACTCAAGCAGAGCACACTGAAGAGAACGAAATCAACCGACCTATCGCAAGAGAAAGAGACAGAGACCCGCGCACTCAATAAACAAAAAGAAATCACAACGTTCGCCGAATCACTTTCGCCATATCCACTTCCAAGCACTCCCGCTGCATCTCAATATCCAGCCAATCAAGCGGAAACCAAAACAAGCAACGAAAGCGGGCCGCGCGAAAAACAAACCTAGCTACGCAATCACGCGGAACAGAGAAGCAGGGACGACTCACGACGGTCAGAGGCCCGTTCTGCCACGGCGAGGGGGCGCTTACCCCCCGTCCTCCGGAGCGATCTTGGATCGATCTGACGGAGAGGCTCTGCATCCTGCTACAGCGCCTGCTCCCGCCTCTCGGCTCCGGGAGGATGGTCGCACAGAATCGGGCTCCAGGAGGAGAGACGATCCCGGAGGCTCGGGAGGCCTCCGGGCTCGGAGTGACATTCTCGAAGGGAGGTGGACCGTCGCCATCGCTCGCGAGTCACACAGAGAGTCCGAGCTCAGAACAGTTGATGAGAGAGAAGAGCAGAGAGAGAGAGAGAGGCGGAGCTCCTGAGGTAGAACAGAGCAGGGGAGGCTGCAGAGAGAGAGGGGGAGGAAAGTGTTGGGCTTTAGGCTCGTCGTGCGTGGGGGTATATTACGAGAGCGCGAAACACAAGGGCAAAAAGACGAGAGAGAGGAGAGGACAGTTGGGACTCGGCGTTTTGTTTGGAAGGAGGAGAGAGAGAGATGGTTAGGGCTACTCGCGGCTGAGGGCCCAGGCTCGTTTCTGCCACGCTCAGTCCCTCGCCAATCAGCTCAACATTTTTGGCAACCAACCAAAAACAATAAAGAGATGAATATCGATATCACGCGGGAATAGCGGTAAAACAATTATCATTCTTCGGATCTCGTTTTGTTTCGGAAAAAAAAAAAAAGTAATTTCACGCGAAAAAATAAATGAAAAAGAAAAAAGTTATCAGCCACGGTGTATTAAGATGTAAATTGTTATTCATAATAAAAACATTTGTTATTAGCTACTTATCTCACGTAAATAAGGTTACATTATTTTTTAGAAAAATGTCGTACAAATCATTTGTTTCTTGTAAAATAAAAAAGATTCTTAATATCGTGCAGATACATCGCGTGGTGGCTTTAGCGTATGATGTATTACAACGAGTAAGAAAATTAATCTACTTGTGACAAACGCAAGACAAATGAATTACCACGAAAACCCTCGGTAGCTAAGAACTACCTAAATTATCTATCGAACATCTATGTGAATGTTGTAAGATTCCTATGAGATGGACGTTCGATCAGACATGAGGAGTGGGAAAACCCAATTGCATGAGCAGCGGTTTGGGCCCAAAAATTATTAATATGTGAGGATCCTATGTTCGGAAGAGTATAGCATATTCGCTTGTAGGTACGGAACATTCGTGCATAAAGCCTAGTTCATTCACCTGAAAAGGATGATGTGGTGATTAACTCACAATCTAACCATCAAGTAGATAGATAAAGGACCATGTCTTTAAAAAATCTCATGATTTTGGCATGTTGTTATTAACATAATAAAAGTACGAGCGACATAAAATGGCGACTTCCTTTATAAACGTGTTTAATAATTGATGTCTGCTGCTGCTAACGAGATCTTCATAATAGAATTTGTGCCCACTCGTTCGATGAATGTCTTTTAGATGGCGTCGTGGAAATGCCGGCGAGGCGAGTGGGCAACCTTTTGCTTAAGGAAAAAACCCACATTGTTAGGACATTAGGCACCGATTAGAATCATCGCCAACGATCCAGCTCCTTTCCATTTTCATCAGAGCATCTACCAATTGGATCATGGAAAACACCGCCCCAAAGATCTTCGTGCATATCGACGGGCCCCACGGCTAACGCACGTGCATCGTACGGATCGAATTACGGCGGGCCACGTGACGAAATGGGGGTTGGGATCGGCTACGATCGCGACCACATGCACACTCGACCGAAAGGACGTGTCTGCGGTCCATCGCGAGGGTCCACAAGATGAAAAGGCCAAAGGTTGCGCCGGGAACAATCTGTAAAAAAAAAATTCAGTTTTCTCTCCGTGTGATTTGACGTGGTATTTTACGTTACTGACGGTTGCGAGCAACCGAAATTCTGACATGGACCATCACGATGGCGCGTTTTCGGAATCTCACAAATAAAGTTCATGTGTATCTCACTAGTTCGATAATTTCAGAGAAAATTACAAAATCAATCCCAAATTTATCGTGAGGATTTTACCAATCCTGCCCTTTTTTAATTGAACCGATGTAATCATGAACCTTTAAATGAAAATGCAATCAAGTTTTTCCGACTCGAAATTTCGATACGGTAATTTAGCCATTGTGCATGTATCAATAACAGCGATATCCTGATTAGTTGCCACATCAAATTTTTTTTTTCTCTTTTTTATTTTTTTTTTCTCTTCCTCTTTTTTTGCGTAACTGTTCATCTTATTCGACCTAGCCCTTTCTGATCATAGACTTTAATTGCTCAATCAAAACTCCTCCCATACTCAAATCCGTCGCCACCGACTGTCGATTGGAGCTCCAATTCAGCAATCAAAGGTTGCCTTCCAAAGGGGCCTATTAACGATTCGGAGCTTCGGATTCGACCCGACCTCCGCGTCATCTCCCTCCTAGGCGAGGCGCATGCAGAACCGCATTCTCGTCAGTTGCAATTTAGATTTTCCAGGAGCCCCGTCGAAAGTGGGATCGCACATGTCTAGTGTCTCGCCGGGCACACGACTCCACATGAGTCATGAGGTGGTCGCGCACACATAGGATCACTCGCTAGATTGTTGGCGTCAGAGTTTGTCGGGTGCTGCTTCCGGGCCTGGGACGTATGAACCTCATAAACATTTTTCAGACGGCTTACAAATTTCTCAGTTAAGAAATCAGTTTCTCCCATCCTTAGTCAACAATTTTATCACGCTTTAGTAGCGCAAAAGTCAATAAATTTTTCGATTCATTTTCATCCTACACCCATTTTAAATAAATTTTCTAACTCGATTTCATTTCCTAAATGTCAGCCCTTGCGATAAACATTTCATGGATTCTAATTCCCAATGTTTTTTTCTCCTCCTACAGCAATTGTACTTCGTTTTTTCGTTCTAAAATATAGTTTTTTTTTGGTCGAAATTCTGAAATATAGTTGAAATAGCACTTTTCGTCTCTCCTTTATTTTTCAGTAGTGTATAATAGTATGTTTCAATATAGAGTAGCTACTAAATCGGGCTCGTAACTTTTCATGCACAACAAATAATTTGCGATAGATTAATAGAGTGAACTTTGATCCCCCCAAAAAAAGGAAAAATGGGGTGAAATTTCACATTGATCATGATTTTTTTCATTGAAAGGTAAGTTTTCTACTATGAGATTGATAAGCATTCTTCCTCAAGAGGAAAGCACCTTTCAAATCGTCAAAAATACAATTCTAACAGTCTAGCGAGGATTTTGGCATCCTCACGTTAGGTATTGCTGAATTTCACCAATCACCGAGTCTAGAACGGAGATCATAATGAGGCTATAGAAAAATTTCAAGAAAAAAAAATTACAAAAGCTCGAAATAGCTTTTAAGATAGTCAATGCTAAAAAAGCGGGTGACTTGACGTTCGTAATAAAATGAGAGAAAAATAGATTAAGTTAAAAAAAAATAAGCCACCTCATTCGGATATAATCAACAAAATAGAAGTACAAAAAATTAACATAGAAAGGGGATTAAGAACTTGTTTGGTAACGCCCTAAATTCTCTAATTCATGCTTTTTTTGTATTGGGAATAGAAAAAGAACAGAAATCTGTTGGTAAAAAGTAAGTTAATAATTTTTTTCCTAAGAATAAAAAGTGTTCCCCGGAACAGATTTAGAATATAAACAAGAAGTTAAAAACAATGGTAATTTATTCCCCGTGAACAACAAGAGAAACAATGTCATTTTAGAAAAACAAACTCAATGTACTTAATGCTTGTCTTTACTATTAGCGCACAATGTGGCACGCCCAATGATCATCGTGCGAGAACTAGAAACATAATACATCATAGAGGAGAGTGATTGGGGCACACCGAGTTTAGAATCCATCGTGACTTAATACGGAATGACGACAAATTAAGCGCTTATCCTCTATTCCCTCTCAGAGCGTTGGCTGAGTAAGACGACCCCTCTATGAATGAAAAAGTATGTTCTGTTTTCTGCGTTAGAGGGTTAGAGGAGGGAATTTGAGCCTTTTTATAGAGTTTTCGGTCGTAGGCCCTCTATTCCTAAAGAGAATGTTTGTTCAGCAAGCTTAAAAGTTCCCTGAAAATAACGTTTCAAATGAATCTCCTCTTAAGTTAAAATGAGGCTTTATTATTTTATTTTTTTAACTTTGCTAACGGGATCTTGTCCCGGGGCTCGAGGCCGTGTATTTTTTTTTCCAACTTGCGTCAAGTTTACTTTCTCTCACTTATCTTTATTGCATTGGCTGTGATGTTTACTTAATTGATTATGTACCCATGCACGACATAGTTCGGTGGCCTAGAATATTAAACTGGGTGAAGATCGCAGGAACAACATTTTGAAAAGATTGAGAATCTGTTTTGAAAGGATGTTAACTAGACAACCAGTCACAATCTTAAAATCTTTGGTTTGTAGAATGAAGTGTCCTCCCACGCTTTACTTGGCTCTTAATGACCCTAATATATTAGTGGCGGCTCTATTAAATATAAAAATTCATTGATTAATTGAATCCCCCAAATGTCACGATCAATCAGAGTTTTGATTGGGTCTCGTGCTGCGTAATTATCCATGAAGTCATCATGAGCTACGAATTAATTTTTCGCCTAGGCAAATGTTGGTCGTCTTGAAAAATAAAAGAGAACGTGTCTTGAAATCTACCTGTCTTAGAGGGTTGTTCCAAAGTTGAGTCTTTATGAACCCCTGCAACGCTTCCTTGAGGGTTTAGATTTTTTTGATCGAGCAATTTCAGGCTTTGGATTTCTTGGATTAGATTATCTTTAATGTTTTATATCCCTTTAGGGATTCTATTGAATGGCGAGTTATATACCATGTATCCTAGGGTCGATTTCTTAGGCTGTGGGCATATACCTTCTCATATTTGAGTTTCTTTCTCAATCTCAGACCATCTCAGTATCAACGCCGATACTCTAACATTTTGGAAACACATCTACATGTGTTTATCCACATGATACCTTGGCATTGTCGAATGGCTACGTTGGCTGAATTTGAACGGATTTGATCTCGAATGAACCTGGTCAGAAATTTGCCCAAAAAGAAAAAAGAACCCGATAAAAAAATTCATGAAATATAAGACCGGATTAGATAAATCAAAATTATGGAGACTTGATTGAAAAGAGCACGATAATACAAGGACTAAAAGTAACCTTTTCCAAAGCCATACCATCATTGTCCGGCTTTTATTATTCTCTAACTTTGTACGCATGCGTTGACACCTGAATTTTCAGTCAATAGATTACGAACCAAAGAAAAATTGAAGCCAGGAGTACAACGGATCGAGCCCAGAGGCCCATCTGATTTTATTTTCAGAATTTCTCCAATGGCTTTCAGTCATAGCCCGTTCAAGCTCAAAACAGGTAAAGCCCATTTTTACTCCTCAACTCAAAGAAAAGATTCAGCCAGAGAGAGGGCAGAAGGTGGAGGCGGCGAGGACCTCTCATTGCCTTTGCGACGTCGGTAGTTATCGCCGCCGCCGCCGCCGCCGCCTCTCGGTTTCCGGAGCCACGCCTTCAAAGCTCCGTTCTTCCCTGTTTCAAGACCGAGAGATTCGCAGAGACTATTTCGTGTTCCGTCCTCGCTGGAGTTAGCAGTCCCGCTTTGCAAAGTAAGAACGGGCACTGACCGAAAACAAAAGTCGAGGTTCTGAGTAATGCTGTTTTTGGAATCTGCTGTCATGAAGACAGACCTGACTATTTAGGTTCCTTTTGACGTTAGTCGTGATGGTTTGAAATGAATTTTTGCTTTGCACCTTGCGTATAGACTATATTGACCATATGCACATAACATGTTCGATGAAATGCCGAAACCAGATTTGTATAAACTTGTCTCCAATATTTGATTACCTCGAGTGTGTTTCAGCATGTCTTATATGACCGATGCTTCTCATTAACTTTTGAGCGCGGTCACTACCATATTCATTGTTACTGTATAAGAACTGCATCCCTCTCTTTTGTACCTTTTGCTCTGCGCCCGCCCTTGCATTTTCCTGTGACGTTCAATGACATTCATCGGTGAGGAAAATGAACAAGAGCCACTGACACGCACACAGTCATCTTTTGTGATGTAAATAAGTGTCTGAATTTGCCTTTTTAGTGCTTCACATTTTGCTTATGTTCTACATTATTAAGGCATCATCCCTGGTAGACTGGTGAACGGAGATGGTGTCTTGTGGAGGTTGAAGGTGGATGGTGGCTGAATAAGGGGCACTTTATCTTGAATTTTCCGTGAAGTCTATGGTTGTTTTAGATGTGGGAACGATAAACATTGAAGAAGACAAGCGCAGGTATCCACAGGAAAGAAATGAAATAAATAAGAGAGCAAAACAAATAATAAAAGAGAAGAAAAGATATAAAAATGGGTTCAGTACAGATATTAGAAAATGGGCTTAGCGTAGGCTTGATGTAGTTGTGATGGAAGATCGCTTAGTGTGGGCTTAGTGTGATTTTGATTAAAAAAACGTCCTTGTTGTCTTTATATGTATATATATATATATATATTTTAATTCAGCTTATAATTAATCTAATTTAATTAAATTTGTATTAAAACTCAGATTTGGACCAAAATGACGTCGTTTTAGCCTCTTATGTTTTAGCCATGTTATCGCCACGCAAGAGAGAAAATATTAAAAAAAAAAAAAAGTCACGTCAAACCGCCGCTAGCCAAGTTGAATAGAGTTCTCGATTGTACCAATTTGACAAGTTGTAGGACTTAATTGCCTATTTTGTAAGTTTTTAGGGACTCAATTATATTTTCCTGTCAGTTTTAGGACTTCCAGTGCATTTATCCTTTGTTTTATTGTGGCAAACCTTATGGGATTTGAATGGGAGGTGGAATCATTGTTAAATAGAATATTTTGATTTTTTTGGTTGATTTACTACAGGAGAGATTTCACGCCAAGCTAGGATATTCATAGATAAGGCACTGATTCTTGAAAACATCATTGGCTCTGTTTTGGTATTTGTGTGTTGTTTGCTGATCAAGACCTAACGATTTAGCTTATTAGTGTCCCACTATTTTTTTAAGCTTGTGCCTTTAAATTGCAGGGCTTTGACATTCTTATGAATGGCTTGGAGAGCCTTGGGAAACAAGGTAAAGTGTCCTAAATAGAATTCTTTCATGCTTCTATTAGGTGTTATCTTTCACTTTTTTGTCTTATGTTGTATAACTGTACTTCAGCCTTCATGTTGAGATAACTGTGATGCGGGCTCACATGACTGATAAGACAGGCAGCAGCTTTTGTGTAATGATATCTTGGTTAGTTATCTGTTCAAGGATCTGAAGTACATGTTGACTTAATCCCGGAGATGGCTGCGTGTCTATGTTAGTGGTGGTGGTGGTTTTTCTTTTTCTTTGGTTTTTTTTTTGGGGGGGGGGTGTTTGTTGGAATGTTCATGAGCTCTTGAGTATAGACAATGTTGGTAGGAGTTTGAAGAAGTCAAAGGGTTCACATTGTTGGAACTATATAGTTGGATTTTAAGCATCTTTTTTGGCCTAATATATGTGGGGGAGTTGGATCGCTTGATTTGAGTGCGCTTGAAAAGATCATCCTTTTACTTGTTTTGATTCATTGAGTCAGTGGGCTGTGATGTCGTAGTATTTCACTTTTGTTGAGAATCAAGATCTAGTGGTCGACAGTTCCCCCCGGGGAAGAAGGGGGGGGGGTTCAGGGGAGGATTGCAAAATGGTTTGTGTAGGCTTGGGTTGGGGGAAGCGAAGAATCAGGGAAACAGATTGATCGCATGGCCATGTTGACTATTCTTTTTGAATTAACAATTTAAATTGCGATCACAACATTGCAGTTGATGGAAAATTTTGTTAACCTTCGTCTTCTTTCTGCAGGGTCTTCGCGTTAGTCATAAAATATTACAAGAACATGCATTGCGTTCAGCCTCTGTTTCTCGCCTTGAAGATGATATGATATCAGTTTCTTCTCTGTTCAGATGCTTTCCAGGTCCAGTGGAGAAGTCACAGTTTTAAAGTCATTATTTTATCCTTTGAGCAAGCTATTCAATGTTGCTACTCATTTCTGATCTAATTGTTTTGGTGCAATTTCCAGACTGAATAATACCTCCTCCTTTATTTATTATCCAACACTTACAGTTATTTGAATTGCCCCACTCAAGAAATGTTTGAGTGAAGTGTGCTCATGTCTGAGCCCACCTATGTGATGGCAAGTGGAATAATATGAAAAAATGGGAAGATTCATTTTCTCATGTCTCCATGAAACATTGACATATATGACCTTTAATTCAGGAGAGATTTGAACAAGCTCAATATTTCTTATCTTTTCACTTGCACCTCCTTGTTGACTTTTGTCTTCTGAGTGTTATGAGTGGTAAGTGCAAATCCTGATCATTCAGTTTTTAATTGTGATTTTGCAGATTTCTCTAGCGTGTCTCTATGGCAGAAGGGTAGGTATAGGAAGCATCCGTCTGACCAGACTTTGTTTAGGTAAATGAAATTCATCATCTGTTTGTTTCTTCTCAGTTTTTGAGTGATTCTGGGATTGGTGCCAAGTTTGTCAGGCCTCCTAAGTATGTTAGTGTTATCGTATTTTAATCAGAAATTTTGGAAACGGTGCCTACTACATAGTTAAGTCTAGTTGTCGTGGGCCTCATCTTCTTCTTTTTGAGGCTAATAGATAGGTGCTGAGACTTGGAACGTTTCCTCTTAATGGGAAAGTAGGTACCATTTTATCTATAATTGCACTTTTGCATAAAATGATTTTGGAATGATTTTTCCTGGTTTTTTAACATCATATTCAGCCTATAGCTGAGGATAATACATATGTAATTGATTCTCAATTTAGGCACTTCCATCTTAATTAAGGTATAATATATCTATCTAGCAGTTTCAATTAGGGCATAACTAATTTGGAATGCTATTTCTCAGAGAGTTTACCGTAGTCTTTTCTCTGTTCCCATTATTGGTCCTATAGCCTGAATTGTTCCAAAATGTTAACTAGATTAGATTTTGTTGTGGGTGATAGTGAATTGCACTGGTGGAATGTAATAAACTGAATTATGGTCCTCAAGCTGCCATATTTATCTTATTATACAATTTGTAAGGTCCTGAGAACCACTGCTTAGCCAATCAAAATTGTTCTCTGTTCATATCAGATTCCTTTGCTTCCCTTCTAGCTATTCAATATTGAGAGGACCTAGCAACTCTACTTTGTCTACAATCTCATGTTGGTTTTGGCAATTTCACGGTGTAACTTAGCATGCGCATGGCAACACTTCTACTTCAGAAATCAACTTTTGCAAAAAAGTTGATTTTTCTACTTTTGCTCCAAAAGTTAGGGCGCGCATGACAACGTTTTTATTTCTCTATTTCTGTTCCAAACCTATTCCAGAAATAGGTTTGGAACAGAAACTCGTTTGGCAACGCAAATCTGTTTTTCTATTTCTGAAACAAAAATCTATTTCAGAAATAGATTTTGGCCCAAAACCAAAAACAAAAAATTTTCGTTTCTGGCAGAAATAGAAAAATCTATTTCTATTTCAGAAATTATTTCTAGAACAAAATGGTTGTCATGCGCGCCCTTAATTTCTGATCAGAGAAAGGAGTTTGATAACAGGACAAAAATTTTTCTCCTAAAACAGAAATTCGTTTGGTAACGGTTGAAAATTTCTATTTCTACAAAAAATTATTGACCATAACCTAAAATACATGTTATTCAAGAAAATTGAAATGCAAATACTGATGGATTTACTTATAATTTTTCATTAATTGTTTTATGCAAATGGGGACCAATTTTATGGGGAAAATTCTATTAAAGTATACGATGGTTGAGCTGATATATCCACGATAAAAGCACGAGTAGTTTCGGTGCTTTCTCGCCCATGCCTTTAGCATGGTTTATATTGTAATCGGCAAAGTATATGAACCTTCTTCGTGCCTAAATCGTCTCTAGTTCAAAGGTGCATCATGATACATTCATTAAATCATACCATTGGTCGAGTTGGTTTATGACAAGCAACAATTTTGCCATCACAGCTTGAAACGATCAGAATTTGCTTAGAACACTGTGCTTCACTTTAAGAACCATTTACACATATATTGCATGTAACTTTTCCTATTAAATCCATCAATCTGACAAATTGATAGGTATCTTTAAGTTCTAAGTCAAATGCAGAAAATATTACTATATGACCTTGGAAGTGTCGGGATCTTTCCAAGGGCACTTGTTGGAACCTAAGTAGCCCCTTGCCCAGCACAAGTGCAGCGACCATCGAGAAATTCTGGTAGTTCACTGAAGAAATTCGCAAAGTTAAGAAAGCTCCAATGTCTAGATGAATAATGTTACACAAGTAATAATAGTTGGCATTTTTCAAAAATTGAATGGATGCACCTATCCAAGTAAAAAACAAGAAGAACATTGAAAGAAGGGGGAGAGTTTTAGCTACTTAGCGTCAATTATTTCCAACAATCTAGTCTGGTACTTATTGAGAACCTAAGGAGAAATTCCGAGTGGGTGTATCTAAAAATGACATTCACAAACCCAACATAGTGCTTTGAAGGGTGTGAAGAATATCGACAAACAGAAATATATATGCATTTTGCCTTCTCAATATCAAATTTCCTTGTTTTCAAGAATTTGATAAACAAGACAGATGGCTTGAAAAGTTCAAAGATGGCAACAGCAATAGTATAGTTGTGTTTTTGTGGGATTGCTCGGTCCTCTTTAAAATATTTGTGAGATGTCATTTAACCAACTTGGGTCAATTGCTCAATCCACTTTGCCATGATTGTGTCTTTGTAGGATGTCATTTAACCAAATCATGGAACATTTATTTCTTATAGCTCATTAAAAAATGATATTGCTAAAACACTCTCATGTAATACAAATTCAGTGAAAAATTATTATAATTTTTTTATTTTTTAAAATATATATATATTTTTAAAAATTTTATTTAATGGTGGAGGAGATTGGCGGTGACAGATGGCATCACGGGCAACAGCGGACGATGGTCATCAACGGCAGATTGTCTCTTTATTGTGTTAACTTTGAGAGAGAAGTAATTTTTTTTACTTATGAAAATTGCTCAAAACAACTTCTAAAGCAAAACGCATTACTAAACGGATTTCTGCTCCAAAAGCACTTTTGGAGCAGAAATTCTACTTCAAAAGTGTTACTATGCGTGCCTTTTAAATTCAAAAGTTTACAAGAAATGTCAGAAACTTGTGGGCATACATCTCATCTCCATGTTGTGATTGTTAAACCAGTAAACACCACCATTTATTGTTTACCTATTAGATTTGAGAGATTTTGACCTGGAAACTAATTTGTAGAAGGGTGGTACTGCATTGATTCCTTATGAATGAGATTTGGTGTTCGAAGAAAGTCACTGGATGATTGGATATAAATTTTGGTTTCTTTTGTAACAGTGATTTGAGTGTTGAAATTTGTTTGTCTCTTACAATCTAAAAACATTGTCACAAAAAAAGAAAGAAAGAGAGAGAACGGATGGATATTGCTTTTCTTAATTTGGCAAATGAAAGTTGCTCAACCTTTTTAGTGATATACTATGGGAATGAACAACCTCTTTGCTTTACTAGGATGCTGGACCAATTGTGTATTTTGTCAATCAAGAACAACTATTATTTATGCATACGGATATGACTATAGCATCACGATTCTGGAATATCTAATCTAGCCTGTGTTGGGTGGTGGTTCATACTTTACACCGACAGGAAAGCATCAAGGTAGCTCCCCCGAGTCACCATAGCGCTTCTATAATTTGAGCCCATATTTTTTCATTAGTGATTTGGGCTTGGGACCATGAATAGCTACTGTTATATATTATCTCTTTCTCTTGTAATTGATGGATGTAACAGAGAGGTGCGAGGTGCTAATTATAGTGTAATCCTCTGTTGAATATAGCTCTAGTTAAATGGTGAATCAGGATTAACCTTGTGTCTCGATTTTCTTTTCTCGCTTTTACACTTTACTTCGTTTGTGATTTGTGAGCTAAATCCTAACAGCTTGGTGGTTCAAGCATCTTTAGAGGCTTGCTGTTGAAGACAATAATCTCTGGAAAAAGGTCATTGTTGCAAAAAATGGCACTTGCCAGCAAGTTGGCATTGGACTTATTTATGCTGATGGATTATGGCAAGCATTAATAACAGGGGGAAGGGTAAATAAAGTTTCTGGCTTTACTGGGGCTGGTGATGGACATAAACCAAATTATTGAGGGAGATTTTGCATGGAGACACCCTCCTCAATATGGAGGTTTCAAACTTTTAGTCGATTCCTCAGGAGAGGTGCAATCATGCTATAGTCGCTAATAATTTGCAGAGAAATGGAATCTCTGTATGCTGGAATCCTAGTTTGCTCTTACTATAGAAAGATAATGTGAGATTTTGTAGGACCACTGCCAACTGTTCCAAAAGCTTAAGCTTTTGGAACAGTTGGCAGTGGTCCCACAAAATCTCACATCGTATCAGAGTAGGAGGTCCTGAGTTCAAATCCTTTCAGGCCCCTATTTGCCTCCCCAAGATATATTTCAGCGTGATAAATAAATCAACTTGCCCACTAACCGTTGATAACGACCTTTATCCACTGGATCACCATCTTTTTCTCGAAGACGAATATTGGCCTCAATAGGTGTATCAGAGGGATGACATCCCAATACCCTACTTCTGTCAAAAGATCAAGGACATACTTCCTTTGGGATAGAAAGATACCCTTTGAAGATCGAGCAACTTCAATCCCAAGAAAGTACCGAAGCTTTCCAAGATCTTTTATCTCGAACTCTTGTCCAAGAAACTTCTTCAACTGGTTGATCTCATTAGTATCATTCCTGTGACAACAATGTCATCTACATAGACAACGAGAATAGTGATTTTAGTACCTGCTTTCTTCACAAACAAAGTATGATCAGCATTGCTCTGTTTATACCCAACAGAGACCATAGCTCTCTGAAACCTACCAAACCAGGCTCAAGGTGATTGCTTTAAACCATAAAGTGCACGTTTCAACTTGCACACTTTACCTTGAGTTTTGTCACAGGAAAAACCTGACGGAATCTCCATATACACTTCCTCTTCCAACTCTCCATGAAGAAAGGCATTTTTCACATCTAATTGCTGAAGATCCCATCCTTGGTTAACAGCACATGAAAGAAGCACTCGAACAGTATTCAACTTGGCAACAAGAGCAAAGGTTTCTTGATAGTCAATCCCAAAAGTCTGAGTAAATCCCTTTGCTACTAATCGTGCTTTATATCTGTCCACAGTACCATCCATCTTTTGTTTGACTACAAACACCCACTTACATCCTACCGGTTTTTTTCCAGGAGGAAGAACAACAAGATCCCACGTGTCATTCTTTTTCAAAGCATACATCTCTTCCACCATTGCTGTTTTCCACTTCTCATCTGCAAAAGCTTCCCGCCAATTTTGTGGAATAGAAACAGAAGATAGAGAAGACACAAAAGTACGATAAGAGCTAGACAAAGAGTCATATGAGACAAACTGAGATATAGGGTGTTGAGTACAAGTTCTAGTACCCTTTCAAAGTGCAATAGGAAGATCAGAAGAGGAAGCCTTACCAAAAGTAGTAGAATCCGGATCCGGAGATGATGACTGAACAGGCAGTGTATCAGTGGTCTTAACCTGCTTGTTGGTAGTGGGCTCCCTACGATGATATGTCTTCAATGTCTTACTACTATCAATAGTTTGCCTAATAGATGTGGGAATAGACTCCCCCTGAAGTGGTTGATTTGTTATCTCCCCCTGTGGTACTGTACTATTTTCTTCTTGTGTTGTATTGTTCTCCTCTTGGGAAGGAGGAGAAACATCAGAGACTATCGGAGAAGAAGGGTAAGTAATATCCACAGGAGCATCCAGAGTGGGGAAAGGGAACACCTCTACACTATGACACTCCCCCTGAAGAGGTGGAGCTGAATAATAAGAATTAGACTCGTGAAAAACCACATCCATAGATATAATGGTGCGCCTAGAAGGAGGATGATAACACTTATAACCCTTTTGAGTAGCTGAATACCTAAGAAAAATGCAGCGGAGACCACGAGGTTCCAGCTTACTCTTAGAGGCAGTGTTGCGGGCATAACAAACACAACCAAAAATTTTTGGGGTAAGAATAAAAGTTGATCCCTGCAAAACATCAATAGGTGTGCGAAAATCAAGAATTCTAGTAGGCATCCGATTTATTAAATAGGCAGCGGTTAAGATAGCATCACTCCAATATTGAGCTGGGACATGACGAGCAAACATAAGAGACCTAGCGACCTCTAACAAATGTCGGTTTTTTCTTTCGGCAACACCATTTTGTGCTGGGGTATCAACACAACTGGTCTGATGAATAATGCCATGATCAAAGAGATATTGTTGAAATTGACCTTCAGTGAATTCAGTGCCATTGTCACTGCGAAGAATTTTCAAAGTGGCATTGAACTGAGTCTGGACCATTTTGTGAAAATTTTGAAAACAATGAAAAACGTCACTATTGTGTTTCAACAAATAAACCCAAGTTGTACGAGAATGACAATCGATAAAAGTGACAAACCAGCGATGACCGGAAATAGAAGTATGTCGGGAAGGACCCCACACATCAGTATGAATCACATGAAAAGGGAAACGGCTTTTATTATTTGAAGATAGATATGTTGAACGAGTTTGTTTAGCCAAAACACAGGCTTCACAAAAAAACTCATTCTTATTACAAGCCGAAACGAGACTAGGAAAAACTTTTTCTAAAGTTCCTAAAGGAGGATGACCTAATCTGCAGTGCCACTGGTGGAGATCTATCAATGCTGAATTAACTTGATAAGGCATAGAAGACAAAGTAGAAGTAGAGACCCCACTACCCTTGAGCAGATAAAGACCACCATCCAATCTACCATATCCAATCTCCTTCTCCGTTACCAGATCCTGAAAAACACAATAAGAAGGAAAGAAGGTTACTTTGCAGTTTAAATCTCGAGTCAAACTACTGATAGAAAGGAGATTAGTAGAGAATGATGGGATATGTAAAACAGAAGATAATGAAAGAGTGGGAGAACAATTGATGGACCCTTTTCCAGCAATGGAAGAAAGGGTTCCATCAGCTACGCGCACTTTGTCTCTGCCGGAAATAGGAGTATATTGCTGAAAGAGACTAGAAGAACCTGTCATGTGATCCGTAGCCCCTGTATCAATGATCCATGGGCTGGAAACAACAGATGTATTAAACCCCCAAAGAAGATACCTGAAGTGGCTATGTTTGAAATAGAAGGAGAAGACGAATTGGCAATTGTGGAGGAGGCAGCAGCAGTAGAAGCTTTCAGTAGACGTCGAACTCAGCAAACATCGTGGATATATCTTGGGGAGGCAAATAGGGGCCTGAAAGGATTTGAACTCAGGACCTCCTGCTCTGATACCATGTGAGAATTTGTGGACCACTGCCAACTGTTCCAAAAGCTTAAGCTGTTGGAAAAAAGCGTGGTTTAATATTTAATTACTCTAACACTCCCCTCACGCTTAGTCTGGTCTTTTTGCCTAGTACTAAGCGTGGAAATATATCACTGGGGAGGCAAATAGGGGCCTGGAAGGATTTGAACTCAGGACCTCCTGCTCTGATACCATGTGAGATTTTGTAGGACCACTGCCAACTGTTCCAAAAGCTTAAGCTTTTGGAACAGTTGGCAGTGGTCCCACAAAATCTCACATGGTATCAGAGCAGGAGGTCCTGAGTTCAAATCCTTCCAGGCCCCTATTTGCCTCCCCAGTGATATATTTCCACGCTTAGTACTAGGCAAAAAGACCAGACTAAGCGTGAGGGGGAGTGTTAGAGTAATTAAATATTAAACCACGCTTTTTTCCAACAGCTTAAGCTTTTGAACAGTTGGCAGTGGTCCACAAATTCTCACATGGTATCAGAGCAGGAGGTCCTGAGTTCAAATCCTTTCAGGCCCCTATTTGCCTCCCCAAGATATATCCACGATGTTTGCTGAGTTCGACGTCTACTGAAAGCTTCTACTGCTGCTGCCTCCTCCACAATTGCCAATTCGTCTTCTCCTTCTATTTCAAACATAGCCACTTCAGGTATCTTCTTTGGGGGGTTTAATACATCTGTTGTTTCCAGCCCATGGATCATTGATACAGGGGCTACGGATCACATGACAGGTTCTTCTAGTCTCTTTCAGCAATATACTCCTATTTCCGGCAGAGACAAAGTGCGCGTAGCTGATGGAACCCTTTCTTCCATTGCTGGAAAAGGGTCCATCAATTGTTCTCCCACTCTTTCATATCTTCTGTTTACATATCCCATCATTCTCTACTAATCTCCTTTCTATCAGTAGTTTGACTCGAGATTTAAACTGCAAAGTAACCTTCTTTCCTTCTTATTGTGTTTTTCAGGATCTGGTAACGGAGAAGGAGATTGGATATGGTAGATTGGATGGTGGTCTTTATCTGCTCAAGGGTAGTGGGGTCTCTACTTCTACTTTGTCTTCTATGCCTTATCAAGTTAATTCAGCATTGATAGATCTCCACCAGTGGCACTGCAGATTAGGTCATCCTCCTTTAGGAACTTTAGAAAAAGTTTTTCCTAGTCTCGTTTCGGCTTGTAATAAGAATGAGTTTTTTTGTGAAGCCTGTGTTTTGGCTAAACAAACTCGTTCAACATATCTATCTTCAAATAATAAAAGCCGTTTCCCTTTTCATGTGATTCATACTGATGTGTGGGGTCCTTCCCGACATACTTCTATTTCCGGTCATCGCTGGTTTGTCACTTTTATCGATTGTCATTCTCGTACAACTTGGGTTTATTTGTTGAAACACAATAGTGACGTTTTTCATTGTTTTCAAAATTTTCACAAAATGGTCCAGACTCAGTTCAATGCCACTTTGAAAATTCTTCGCAGTGACAATGGCACTGAATTCACTGAAGGTCAATTTCAACAATATCTCTTTGATCATGGCATTATTCATCAGACCAGTTGTGTTGATACCCCAGCACAAAATGGTGTTGCCGAAAGAAAAAAAACCGACATTTGTTAGAGGTCGCTAGGTCTCTTATGTTTGCTCGTCATGTCCCAGCTCAATATTGGAGTGATGCTATCTTAACCGCTGCCTATTTAATAAATCGGATGCCTACTAGAATTCTTGATTTTCGCACACCTATTGATGTTTGCAGGGATCAACTTTTATTCTTACCCAAAAATTTTTGGTTGTGTTTGTTATGCCCGCAACACTGCCTCTAAGAGTAAGCTGGAACCTCGTGGTCTCCGCTGCATTTTTCTTAGGTATTCAGCTACTCAAAAGGGTTATAAGTGTTATCATCCTCCTTCTAGGCGCACCATTATATCTATGGATGTGGTTTTTCACGAGTCTAATTCTTATTATTCAGCTCCACCTCTTCAGGGGGAGTGTCATAGTGTAGAGGTGTTCCCTTTCCCCACTCTGGATGCTCCTGTGGATATTACTTACCCTTCTTCTCCGATAGTCTCTGATGTTTCTCCTCCTTCCCAAGAGGAGAACAATACAACACAAGAAGAAAATAGTACAGTACCACAGGGGGAGATAACAAATCAACCACTTCAGGGGGAGTCTATTCCCACATCTATTAGGCAAACTATTGATAGTAGTAAGACATTGAAGACATATCATCGTAGGGAGCCCACTACCAACAAGCAGGTTAAGACCACTGATACACTGCCTGTTCAGTCATCATCTCCGGATCCGGATTCTACTACTTTTGGTAAGGCTTCCTCTTCTGATCTTCCTATTGCACTTTGAAAGGGTACTAGAACTTGTACTCAACACCCTATATCTCAGTTTGTCTCATATGACTCTTTGTCTAGCTCTTATCGTACTTTGTGTCTTCTCTATCTTCTGTTTCTATTCCACAAAATTGGCGGGAAGCTTTGCAGATGAGAAGTGGAAAACAGCAATGGTGGAAGAGATGTATGCTTTGAAAAAGAATGACACGTGGGATCTTGTTGTTCTTCCTCCTGGAAAAAAACCGGTAGGATGTAAGTGGGTGTTTGTAGTCAAACAAAAGATGGATGGTACTGTGGACAGATATAAAGCACGATTAGTAGCAAAGGGATTTACTCAGACTTTTGGATTGACTATCAAGAAACCTTTGCTCTTGTTGCCAAGTTGAATACTGTTCGAGTGCTTCTTTCATGTGCTGTTAACCAAGGATGGGATCTTCAGCAATTAGATGTGAAAAATGCCTTTCTTCATGGAGAGTTGGAAGAGGAAGTGTATATGGAGATTCCGTCAGGTTTTTCCTGTGACAAAACTCAAGGTAAAGTGTGCAAGTTGAAACGTGCACTTTATGGTTTAAAGCAATCACCTTGAGCCTGGTTTGGTAGGTTTCAGAGAGCTATGGTCTCTGTTGGGTATAAACAGAGCAATGCTGATCATACTTGTTTGTGAAGAAAGCAGGTACTAAAATCACTATTCTCGTTGTCTATGTAGATGACATTGTTGTCACAGGAAATGATACTAATGAGATCAACCAGTTGAAGAAGTTTCTTGGACAAGAGTTCGAGATAAAAGATCTTGGAAAGCTTCGGTACTTTCTTGGATTGAAGTTGCTCGATCTTCAAAGGGTATCTTTCTATCCCAAAGGAAGTATGTCCTTGATCTTTTGACAGAAGTAGGGTATTGGGATGTCATCCCTCTGATACACCTATTGAGGCCAATATTCGTCTTCGAGAAAAAGATGGTGATCCAGTGGATAAAGGTCGTTATCAACGGTTAGTGGGCAAGTTGATTTATTTATCACGCTGAAATATATCTTGGGGAGGCAAATAGGGGCCTGAAAGGATTTGAACTCAGGACCTCCTACTCTGATACGATGTGAGATTTTGTGGGACCACTGCCAACTGTTCCAAAAGCTTAAGCTTTTGGAACAGTTGGCAGTGGTCCTACAAAATCTCACATTATCTTTCTATAGTAAGAGCAAACTAGGATTCCAGCATACAGAGATTCCATTTCTCTGCAAATTATTAGCGACTATAGCATGATTGCACCTCTCCTGAGGAATCGACTAAAAGTTTGAAACCTCCATATTGAGGAGGGTGTCTCCATGCAAAATCTCCCTCAATAATTTGGTTTATGTCCATCACCAGCCCCAGTAAAGCCAGAAACTTTATTTACCCTTCCCCCTGTTATTAATGCTTGCCATAATCCATCAGCATAAATAAGTCCAATGCCAACTTGCTGGCAAGTGCCATTTTTTGCAACAATGACCTTTTTCCAGAGATTATTGTCTTCAACAGCAAGCCTCTAAAGATGCTTGAACCACCAAGCTGTTAGGATTTAGCTCACAAATCACAAACGAAGTAAAGTGTAAAAGCGAGAAAAGAAAATCGAGACACAAGGTTAATCCTGATTCACCATTTAACTAGAGCTATATTCAACAGAGGATTACACTATAATTAGCACCTCGCACCTCTCTGTTACATCCATCAATTACAAGAGAAAGAGATAATATATAACAGTAGCTATTCATGGTCCCAAGCCCAAATCACTAATGAAAAAATATGGGCTCAAATTATAGAAGCGCTATGGTGACTCGGGGGAGCTACCTTGATGCTTTCCTGTCGGTGTAAAGTATGAACCACCACCCAACACAGGCTAGATTAGATATTCCAGAATCGTGATGCTATAGTCATATCCGTATGCATAAATAATAGTTGTTCTTGATTGACAAAATACACAATTGGTCCAGCATCCTAGTAAAGCAAAGAGGTTGTTCATTCCCATAGTATATCACTAAAAAGGTTGAGCAACTTTCATTTGCCAAATTAAGAAAAGCAATATCCATCCGTTCTCTCTCTTTCTTTCTTTTTTTGTGACAATGTTTTTAGATTGTAAGAGACAAACAAATTTCAACACTCAAATCACTGTTACAAAAGAAACCAAAATTTATATCCAATCATCCAGTGACTTTCTTCGAACACCAAATCTCATTCATAAGGAATCAATGCAGTACCACCCTTCTACAAATTAGTTTCCAGGTCAAAATCTCTCAAATCTAATAGGTAAACAATAAATGGTGGTGTTTACTGGTTTAACAATCACAACATGGAGATGAGATGTATGCCCACAAGTTTCTGACATTTCTTGTAAACTTTTGAATTTAAAAGGCACGCATAGTAACACTTTTGAAGTAGAATTTCTGCTCCAAAAGTGCTTTTGGAGCAGAAATCCGTTTAGTAATGCGTTTTGCTTTAGAAGTTGTTTTGAGCAATTTTCATAAGTAAAAAAAATTACTTCTCTCTCAAAGTTAACACAATAAAGAGACAATCTGCCGTTGATGACCATCGTCCGCTGTTGCCCGTGATGCCATCTGTCACCGCCAATCTCCTCCACCATTAAATAAAATTTTTAAAAATATATATATATTTTAAAAAATAAAAAAAATATAATAATTTTTCACTGAATTTGTATTACATGAGAGTGTTTTAGCAATATCATTTTTTAATGAGCTATAAGAAATAAATGTTCCATGATTTGGTTAAATGACATCCTACAAAGACACAATCATGGCAAAGTGGATTGAGCAATTGACCCAAGTTGGTTAAATGACATCTCACAAATATTTTAAAGAGGACCGAGCAATCCCACAAAAACACAACTATACTATTGCTGTTGCCATCTTTGAACTTTTCAAGCCATCTGTCTTGTTTATCAAATTCTTGAAAACAAGGAAATTTGATATTGAGAAGGCAAAATGCATATATATTTCTGTTTGTCGATATTCTTCACACCCTTCAAAGCACTATGTTGGGTTTGTGAATGTCATTTTTAGATACACCCACTCGGAATTTCTCCTTAGGTTCTCAATAAGTACCAGACTAGATTGTTGGAAATAATTGACGCTAAGTAGCTAAAACTCTCCCCCTTCTTTCAATGTTCTTCTTGTTTTTTACTTGGATAGGTGCATCCATTCAATTTTTGAAAAATGCCAACTATTATTACTTGTGTAACATTATTCATCTAGACATTGGAGCTTTCTTAACTTTGCGAATTTCTTCAGTGAACTACCAGAATTTCTCGATGGTCGCTGCACTTGTGCTGGGCAAGGGGCTACTTAGGTTCCAACAAGTGCCCTTGGAAAGATCCCGACACTTCCAAGGTCATATAGTAATATTTTCTGCATTTGACTTAGAACTTAAAGATACCTATCAATTTGTCAGATTGATGGATTTAATAGGAAAAGTTACATGCAATATATGTGTAAATGGTTCTTAAAGTGAAGCACAGTGTTCTAAGCAAATTCTGATCGTTTCAAGCTGTGATGGCAAAATTGTTGCTTGTCATAAACCAACTCGACCAATGGTATGATTTAATGAATGTATCATGATGCACCTTTGAACTAGAGACGATTTAGGCACGAAGAAGGTTCATATACTTTGCCGATTACAATATAAACCATGCTAAAGGCATGGGCGAGAAAGCACCGAAACTACTCGTGCTTTTATCGTGGATATATCAGCTCAACCATCGTATACTTTAATAGAATTTTCCCCATAAAATTGGTCCCCATTTGCATAAAACAATTAATGAAAAATTATAAGTAAATCCATCAGTATTTGCATTTCAATTTTCTTGAATAACATGTATTTTAGGTTATGGTCAATAATTTTTTGTAGAAATAGAAATTTTCAACCGTTACCAAACGAATTTCTGTTTTAGGAGAAAAATTTTTGTCCTGTTATCAAACTCCTTTCTCTGATCAGAAATTAAGGGCGCGCATGACAACCATTTTGTTCTAGAAATAATTTCTGAAATAGAAATAGATTTTTCTATTTCTGCCAGAAACGAAAATTTTTTGTTTTTGGTTTTGGGCCAAAATCTATTTCTGAAATAGATTTTTGTTTCAGAAATAGAAAAACAGATTTGCGTTGCCAAACGAGTTTCTGTTCCAAACCTATTTCTGGAATAGGTTTGGAACAGAAATAGAGAAATAAAAACGTTGTCATGCGCGCCCTAACTTTTGGAGCAAAAGTAGAAAAATCAACTTTTTTGCAAAAGTTGATTTCTGAAGTAGAAGTGTTGCCATGCGCATGCTAAGTTACACCGTGAAATTGCCAAAACCAACATGAGATTGTAGACAAAGTAGAGTTGCTAGGTCCTCTCAATATTGAATAGCTAGAAGGGAAGCAAAGGAATCTGATATGAACAGAGAACAATTTTGATTGGCTAAGCAGTGGTTCTCAGGACCTTACAAATTGTATAATAAGATAAATATGGCAGCTTGAGGACCATAATTCAGTTTATTACATTCCACCAGTGCAATTCACTATCACCCACAACAAAATCTAATCTAGTTAACATTTTGGAACAATTCAGGCTATAGGACCAATAATGGGAACAGAGAAAAGACTACGGTAAACTCTCTGAGAAATAGCATTCCAAATTAGTTATGCCCTAATTGAAACTGCTAGATAGATATATTATACCTTAATTAAGATGGAAGTGCCTAAATTGAGAATCAATTACATATGTATTATCCTCAGCTATAGGCTGAATATGATGTTAAAAAACCAGGAAAAATCATTCCAAAATCATTTTATGCAAAAGTGCAATTATAGATAAAATGGTACCTACTTTCCCATTAAGAGGAAACGTTCCAAGTCTCAGCACCTATCTATTAGCCTCAAAAAGAAGAAGATGAGGCCCACGACAACTAGACTTAACTATGTAGTAGGCACCGTTTCCAAAATTTCTGATTAAAATACGATAACACTAACATACTTAGGAGGCCTGACAAACTTGGCACCAATCCCAGAATCACTCAAAAACTGAGAAGAAACAAACAGATGATGAATTTCATTTACCTAAACAAAGTCTGGTCAGACGGATGCTTCCTATACCTACCCTTCTGCCATAGAGACACGCTAGAGAAATCTGCAAAATCACAATTAAAAACTGAATGATCAGGATTTGCACTTACCACTCATAACACTCAGAAGACAAAAGTCAACAAGGAGGTGCAAGTGAAAAGATAAGAAATATTGAGCTTGTTCAAATCTCTCCTGAATTAAAGGTCATATATGTCAATGTTTCATGGAGACATGAGAAAATGAATCTTCCCATTTTTTCATATTATTCCACTTGCCATCACATAGGTGGGCTCAGACATGAGCACACTTCACTCAAACATTTCTTGAGTGGGGCAATTCAAATAACTGTAAGTGTTGGATAATAAATAAAGGAGGAGGTATTATTCAGTCTGGAAATTGCACCAAAACAATTAGATCAGAAATGAGTAGCAACATTGAATAGCTTGCTCAAAGGATAAAATAATGACTTTAAAACTGTGACTTCTCCACTGGACCTGGAAAGCATCTGAACAGAGAAGAAACTGATATCATATCATCTTCAAGGCGAGAAACAGAGGCTGAACGCAATGCATGTTCTTGTAATATTTTATGACTAACGCGAAGACCCTGCAGAAAGAAGACGAAGGTTAACAAAATTTTCCATCAACTGCAATGTTGTGATCGCAATTTAAATTGTTAATTCAAAAAGAATAGTCAACATGGCCATGCGATCAATCTGTTTCCCTGATTCTTCGCTTCCCCCAACCCAAGCCTACACAAACCATTTTGCAATCCTCCCCTGAACCCCCCCCCCCTTCTTCCCCGGGGGGAACTGTCGACCACTAGATCTTGATTCTCAACAAAAGTGAAATACTACGACATCACAGCCCACTGACTCAATGAATCAAAACAAGTAAAAGGATGATCTTTTCAAGCGCACTCAAATCAAGCGATCCAACTCCCCCACATATATTAGGCCAAAAAAGATGCTTAAAATCCAACTATATAGTTCCAACAATGTGAACCCTTTGACTTCTTCAAACTCCTACCAACATTGTCTATACTCAAGAGCTCATGAACATTCCAACAAACACCCCCCCCCAAAAAAAAAACCAAAGAAAAAGAAAAACCACCACCACCACTAACATAGACACGCAGCCATCTCCGGGATTAAGTCAACATGTACTTCAGATCCTTGAACAGATAACTAACCAAGATATCATTACACAAAAGCTGCTGCCTGTCTTATCAGTCATGTGAGCCCGCATCACAGTTATCTCAACATGAAGGCTGAAGTACAGTTATACAACATAAGACAAAAAAGTGAAAGATAACACCTAATAGAAGCATGAAAGAATTCTATTTAGGACACTTTACCTTGTTTCCCAAGGCTCTCCAAGCCATTCATAAGAATGTCAAAGCCCTGCAATTTAAAGGCACAAGCTTAAAAAAATAGTGGGACACTAATAAGCTAAATCGTTAGGTCTTGATCAGCAAACAACACACAAATACCAAAACAGAGCCAATGATGTTTTCAAGAATCAGTGCCTTATCTATGAATATCCTAGCTTGGCGTGAAATCTCTCCTGTAGTAAATCAACCAAAAAAATCAAAAATATTCTAACAATGATTCCACCTCCTTACC